>VYZW01031778.1:2404-53298 GCA_013401315.1 Balaeniceps rex
GAAAACTCATGGTCCACTGTGACTCAGTGTATCCAGTTCTTTGAAATGTTATCTGCTAAAAACCTTAGGAAAAGGATTAACTCATACTGGCAGAAGAAAGGAGTTTCATTTGGCTGTACAGACCGCTTGAAAAAGTTATTCAGCCTTTGTGCCTGCAGGGACCATTGATTTTATGCGCTAAGAGTTTCAGAAGCAGAGACTTGTTTCCACTTCATGTGTCTCGGTGATAGATCACAAGAAAACCCAGCGGGTATGGAGCATTCTCAGCGGCATCCCCAGATCTTTTTAGTGAGTGGAGGAATCCACTTAGGCCAAGTGTGGGGAGATATATTCAAGGCAGATCAGGCCAGGAACCTGTCCCCTGGTTTTTGGGAATGTGCATAAAGATGTTCCAGGGAGATATTTTAACCTGGCAGCCCAGGAATTAGTGTATGGATGAGCAGATGAATCCAGCTGAAAAGCAATGTTACAGCTTTACCACTGCCTGAGGTTCAAGAGCCACAGCTGGAAAAAAGTGGTCTGTTTGGCATGTTTCAAAGCCCAAGCAAAAGGTCTCTCCTCCATTCTTCTGGCAATGGTTGTGTCTGCCTCATTAACTGAAGTGGGGTTTTGCATTTTCCAAATGGCTTTCTTTCCCCTATCACCTCCTTTTGACCACGTCGTCTGTGTTCTCTGTCTTTCAGACCGATTTTGAGAAGGATGTGGATATGGCTTGTAGATCAGGTGAGCACATCACAGGTGAGAATCAACAAGTGACCTGGTTTGGGGATTGAACTAGGCCATTTTTTTTTCCTTTTTGTTTTATTTTTGTGTGTCTTAGTGGTTTGCATGTATTTGCGTGGGCTGCCCTTACTCTGAACCCTGGCCAAAAGAAAGCAACACCCCTAATTCTCCCCTGTGCTTTGCTTATCCTATTTCCCCGTAGCTCTCTTGGCCTTTTAAATAAGATAAAGCCTTGCCTCCGAGGTATGATTTCTTACCTATGGCCCATGTAACATGGTGGCAGAGAAGAGTATCAAGGAAGAAGAGATTGGATCTATCTCTTCCTACTGTGATCCTTCTTTGCTTTAGCAACCCCTGCCCAAGGAGGTCACACCGGTCACATGAACCTCAGACAGCTCTATGCTCAGGAGAGGTGTCTTTGAGAAGGTCTCGGATCTGGAGAGCCGTTCCACCACTCCACCAGGCTTCTTGCACACTTCTAGTGCAGTTGTAAGCTGCCTGTATATATGGAGGTGGGTCAGGTCTCTCCTCCTTTGCCCGCACCTTTCTGTTGTGTGTTCAATCACACACATTCATTATGATCCTGAAGATCTGCATGAGTTGACGGTCCCTTTCCCTAATAACTCCCTTTTCTCTTCTTCCCCTGGGGGTGTCTGTGCTGTCTGGATTCTCCTTTGCTACCTGTTCGTCTCTGCAGGTTTCATCCTCTCCTGGTCCTGGCATGCCTAACCATTTGGCTGGGGTTTTTTTCTTACCCTTTGCAGATGTTTAGGTTTTTATTTACCCTCCCAGACTTCTCCCCTCTCCCAAGCAAGAGAAATACCAGCTTGCTTGGCACTTGCATATAATTCATATCTTCCAAACCAGGATCTCCCCTAGCCAAGGACAGTACATACAGCGTGTTCAGTTACCATTATGGGAAAACTTCTTTTTCTCTCTCTCTTTTTGTCACTCACTCTTCCTTTTCTCTTCCTTTTCTCTTTCTTTCCTTCTTTCTTTCCTTCTTTCCTTCTTTCTTTCCTTCTTTCCTTCTTTCCTTCCTTCCTTCTTTCCTTCTTTCCTTCTTTCCTTCTTTCCTTCTTTCTTTCTCTTTCTCTCCCTTTTTCCTTTCTTTCTGGTTCTCTCCTTCTCTCTCTCTTTCTATGCACACCTACCTATCCCTTTCATTTCTCTTTTTCTTTATCTAAACTACCATTTATTTATCAGCTTCTAATGTATTTATCTATAATTCATCTCTCTCTATCTATCTTGCAATCACTTATTTATCTCTGTCCTATGTTGTCTGTCTTCCCATACCTGTTATTTATGTATTTCTATCTCTGTCAACATTTATCTCTGTCACTGTGTTTCTGTGTATTGTCTATCATTGTCACTATCATTTATCTATCTAATATCTATCTATATCTTATTTATCTTTTCCTGTCCTTCTCTCTGTCTCACTCCTTCTCCCTATGCTTATCACAGTCACGGTATATTTATCTCACTTATCCCTGTGATATCTTATTTCATGGTCTCTTTCTGTCCATTTATCTCTTTTCAAGGTCTGTCCATTTTTTTCTTTCTGTTTCTCTGTCTCTCTCTCTCTAACCTAATTTCTAGCTGTCTCCCTCTTCTCATTTGTCTTCCTCCTTCCTTTTTGACACCGAAGACCTCAGTTCCACAAAGTCACGTGCGAAAAACGTGCATGTGAGACCAGGTCTGACTTGAACACATGCTCAACAAACATGTATCCAGGCTGGGTGCTGGCACAGACAACCAGCTACACAGCCAGCAGCCCACCTTGTGCTGGAAACCACGGCAGACCCTGAAATCCTGCAGTAAAGGAGCCTTTCTGGATCTGCTACTGAGTTTCTTGCCCCCAAATTGAGCTTCCCAGAGGAAAGGAAGGAGCTGATTGGTTTCACATGACTTCAGGGCAGAAGACCCTGGATCAGAAGCTTGCTAACAGCCCAGGCTTCCCTTTCTTTGCCAGCATACAGCTACACAATTTGTTTGTTGATGTCTGTCTGAAGAGATATTCCTCCTCTGATAAAACGCTGTTAGTCTGCACCAAGCTAGGTAGTCAATAATAGTCCCCATTTCAGAGACCTTTCTATATGGTGCATCATCCTATGCATTCTGCTTACTGAATAATAAAAAACAGAAATCTGTCCATTGGTTTCTGGCCATCATTTCTCCTGGAGGGACCAGCTCTCATGTTATGATGGATTCGAGATATGCCTGATACCACTCATAACCTCCTCACTTAAATTCACTGGTAGGATTGGGTCCATGGCTCAATGTTGAAAGCTCACTCCGCTCCATGCTTGCAGATTGCCAAGTGCAAACCTCTCCAAACATACTTTCTGCAGTTGATGTGAGCATGGAGAAAAGCCTGAATCAATAAACCTTACTGACACTCCCAAGTGAAGGGTTTGACTTCAGTAACATCTTCCCAGAGTGTATGCTATGAATACGCTGTAATGCTCTGATTTATCCTAGCGTGTCCTCTAGCAATGTCAAGATGACCACAGCTGCCATAGTTACACCCAGTGTGTTTAGCTTTCAAAGCTTTTTAAAAGTTCTTTTATTCTACTTGGTCTCCTTGTCATCCTGCCTTGTCTGCTCTGTAGTCTTAGAGGGGAGCTTTGCTCTTCCAGCACCCATCGCTCCCAGTATGAGTTGGTAGAAAAATTAGTGTGTCTTCAGTCCCATGGGATGCCTATGTCATGTCCTGCCTCTGTCCCAGGTGGAGCAGCTGAATAGTATCAGGTTACCCCAAAGATCCTTGTCTCTAGTCCATTGAGAAAAAAATAGGTAAAAGGACCTTTTTTTTTTTTCCTTTCTGAGATGGGTGAAAGGGGAACACAAGTTTATTTCTCCTTTCTTGTGCTGAAAAACTGGGTAAGTAGCTTTCAGTCCCGTACCACTTTGCCCCTGCCCCACAGGCTGTGATTTCCATCCCCTGGAGACATCAAGGCTGATGTCATTATCTTCCTAAGGTCTTTGTTGCAGCCTGAAATCAACTGAGCAATAGATTCTTACGCCTAGAAAAGGAGCAGATGTCTTGTTGTGGGCAGTGTTGTGTGGGAATGAGTGTCTATGTGTCCTTTATGTACCTTCTAATTGGCATGTTCACCTCGTCCTCGCTCTAAGGTTTTCCTCTCCTATTAAGGAATATTCATGGCACTCCTTTCTTTTCTCAAGGGAAATTGAGAAACACTAAATAATTAGCTCTCACAAAGGCTTGGCATGATTACTAGAATGTAAGCTTTTTGGAGAGCAGCTAGAAATTTATAACAAAATGTGGTGTGTTTTAAAATACCAAATTGTTGACACTGAAACTGTTCCTGAAAAGATCAACCTGAAGCAGTTCAGGGAGTTTAAAGCCAAAAAAAAGAATTTATATTTGAAATCATTGATGATGCTACATTTCAGCTATTTTCTGAATCAAAATAATTTTTATATGAAAGCAACCTTTTATTTTAAAAAAGTCTACTCTTTTATAGGCTAGTAATATATATTATATATACATATACATATACTACGTGTACTAAATATATAGACAAGCATTTGCCTTTCAAGATACTGTTATTGATGTGATAATATGTGATGGCCTAGTTTGGAGTTTTGGCCATGATTGTGTTGGGAAATTTGCAGTGTAAAGAATTCTTTCAAAATGAGAAAGTTTTTTTCCTCCCTAGCTTTAGCTTTGCCTTCAGCATCCTGGATATAACAAAACCCCCAGTATAAAACACTGTTCTGCCACCATAGCCTCTTTCTGAGAGGTCCAAGGGAACATGCTGGCATGGTGTGACTGTGGTAGGTGTATTGATGTGTTAATAAAAACTTAGGCGAGGTGCTAAGGATACTTGTCTGTCTCCCTAGTGCTGAATAAAGACATCACCACCTGCAGGACCTCAACCATCACAGGAACACTGAAGCGTCCTTCACTACCAGATGAAGAGAAATTGAAACTCAATCACCAGAAGGGGTCATCAAACTTCAACAGTCTTCCAGCTAATGTCTCCAAGATGCATCTTCAGGGCTCACCACACTACCTGGGGGCCATCAACCTGAATGAGTTCAGCAATCACACTCTCACTTTGAAGAAGGACAAGAACCAACCACCTAAGTCCATCTACATCTGTGATGGGGACATCTTCAAGAAGTTGGACTCAGAACTCTCCCGGGCACAAGAACAAACACTGGACACCAGCTACGTCATTCTGCCTACCAACACGTCTACCTTACGGGCCAAACCGCCCAAAGATGAGAGCAAATACAGCATCAATATTGACCAGATGCCCCAGACACGGCTCATCCACCTCAGTATGGCTACTGACCCAGGCTTTGTTGTCAAAAGTCCTCCACGGGAGCCTGTAACCATGACATGCAGTGAGGTGCAAGGTTCCCCCATGATACAACAACAGCAGCAGCTGGCTCCACAAAATATCTCCAACGAGTCACAGATTCCCAACAGCCTGTGTGACACAGGTGACTCAGGGAACTCGGGTGTAGTGTCCAAGAGTGAGACCGTCTCCACCCTCTCCATGAGCTCCTTGGAGGTAAGCGTGTGAATTACTGTCTTGTTCTCAGACCAGAACGATGCCCTGCCCTCAATGCTGGCCATACCAGGTGTTTCAAGAGAAGCACCTTAGGCCAAATGCAACCCGCCATGCAGTGCCAGTATTATATTATCATGAGGGATCACCGACATGTGATATCATTTTGTAATCTAATGTTTAAAATCCCTCACAACTTCCACAGACATATTCCATTGCTGGATGGACTCTCTTTAGCCCTAGAGGCAACGCCAAGTCCAATAAAAAGGCTAGCTTGTCAAAGACTGTTCATTTTAATGCAAGGCACGTGGCTTGCATTACCTTTTCTCCCTCTGTTTTCTGCCTGTTTCCCATTTTGATGACTTCAGTCATGATACAGATGAGAAAACCCTAGTGATTGCAGGTGTAAAATGTCCCTATGGCATGCCCCACAATGCTCTCAGCATCAGAGGGATGTCAGAGGTTTTGCATAAATGCAGTCCTCTCCTTCTGGCCTGTGATAACTCATTACATGTATTATCAGTTCTCCGTAGACCATAGATCTCACGCTGATGTCTGTCCTAGTTTTTGCACTTCTCAGCATCTGGCCCTTTTCTTGCCTATTGTCAGAGAGCAGGTCTCGGCCATTGCTGTCCAAACTTCAGTCTTGGCTGACTGATGCTCAAAAGCTCCAGTAGATGAGTTGGCTGAACCTCTCTGCTTTCCATTCTGTGAACCACCTGCAAGCTCGTAACTAGAACAGAGGCTTAAATTGGCCAAACTCCCATGCTCAGCCCATGCTTTTCCCTCCTTGGCTCTCAGTGTTTTTTGATAGGGATCTCTCTAAATGGCTGGCACTTTCCATCATGAAAAGCCAGAGAAACACGTTAAAAGTGTAGGAAGAAGGAAAAGGAGAAGGACTCTCCCTGTTTTATCTACCGTGTGGTTCAGTTTGTGCCTGCTCACCAGCATCAATCCCTTACTAACCTTCACCCTTGTCTTTTTCTTTTGAATACCCAGAGGCGGAAATCCCGGTACGCAGAGCTAGATTTTGAGGTGAGTACATCCCTTTCTGAATGGGTTTTTTGATGGGTAGGATAAGGAAGAGAAATGTTGCTTTCTTTTCTTTCTGGCACCTTTGCAGGAGTGCTGCCTTTGCCAACGAGCTTTTTCAAGGGCTTAAAAACAGTGGGTTGAAAGGGTTGTGCTGGCTGCCTAGTAAGGCTTACCCTGTGCCGCTAAACAAACAGGTGATTTATATTGCTTCATGCTTAATTTATGGAGCAGCTTCTGTGTCAACATTTGTAAATCAAGATCCTACGTCGGCTTGCCCAAGGCCTGTAACTTCTCCTCTGTGAGCAAAACGCTTACAGAGAGCTGATGGAGCGGTACAGGTGATTGCACCACGTTCCTGTTTGGGAAGCACACGTACATTGGGTTGGTGGCCTAAAATGCCTTGCTTTTTGTGCACAAGATCTCTTGCTTAACAGAAAGGAAGCTAATATGTCCCCACTGTCACAACCCATCGTCAACCCTAGTCTTTCACACCTATTAATGGACCTCACAGAATCAGCCTGGGTGGAAAAAGTCTGTAGTGTACGTAAGGAAAGGTCTGTCCTCACACCTGAGGCACAGAGTGGAAAGCTTTGAAAGAGCCAATCCTCCACAGAGGGTCTGTGGGACTACTGAAAGCTAGTGCAGGTATCCTGAGTGGAATCATGGCATCCTTCCTGGCAGAGCTGTCCTTTCCCTTCAAATCATATAATCATTCAAATCAATATAAATCACCATAGAATCATAGAATGCTTTGGGTTGGAAGGGACCTTTAGACGTCATCTAGTCCAACCCCCCTGCAGTGAGCAGGGACATCATCAACCAAATCAGGTCGCTCAGAGCCCCGTCCAACCTCACCTTGAATCTTTCTAGGGATGGGGCCTCCACTACCTCTCTGGGCAACCTGTGCCAGTGCTTCACCACCCTCAGTGTAAAAAATTTTTTCCTTCTATCTAGCCTAAATTTCCCCTCCTTTACTTTAAAACCATCACCCCTTGTACTGTCACCACAGGCCTTGCTAAAAAGCCTGTCCCCATCTTTCCTATCGGCCCCCTTTAAGCACTGCAAGGCCGCACTAAGGTCTCCCCGCAGCCTTCTCTTCTCCAGGCTGAACAGCCCCAACTCTCTCAGCCTGTCCTCGTAGCAGAGGGGCTCCAGCCCTCGGATCATTTTTGTGGCCCTCTTCTGGACCCGCTCCAACAGCTCCATGTCCTTCTGGTGCTGAGGGCTCCAGAGCTGGACGCAGGGCTCCAGGTGAGGTCTCACCAGAGCAGAGCAGAGGGGCAGAATCCCCTCCCTCGACCTGCTGGCCACGCTGCTGGGGATGCAGCCCAGGATAGGGTTGGCCTTCTGGGCTGCAAGTGCACACTGCTGGCTCATGTTCAGCTTTTCTTCCACCAGTACCCCCAAGTCCTTCTCTGCAGGGCTGCTCTCAATCCCCTCATCTCCCAGCCTGTATTAATATCGAGGGTTGCCCCAACCCAAGTGCTTATTCCAAAACAGAGTGACGTTAAGGGCCCACAAGGAATTGCCTTAACAGTGTTAATCACTTCAGAGCTCCATGTTGTGAGCTTGGCCTGAAATTGAGGCACGATGGGTACATCTAAGCTGATAGTTCAAGTTGGTCCCAAACTATTTGAGCCACGATTATATAACACTTGGCAGAGGATAAGAAAGCCGTATTCAACATGCTTTTACATGCAAAGGGAAGTCTTTGTAGAGATTGGTCCTGCCTCCCCTTCTGGGCAGTAGAAAGTAGAAGTGAAATGCAGAAGGGCCAAAATACAAAGAAAAGGAAATTGTGGAATAGCTTCTGATGGAACTTCTTGTACACAAATCCTACAGGTTTGGGTAAGCTCTGAACACATTTGTAAAGGAAGCATGCCGAGAACAGAGTGGGCATTTGGTCAGGTATCAGTTAAAGAAGGTCAGCAAAGCTTCCTAGGTCAAGCTGGTAGAACATTGCCAGTGAAGCACAAATTCTGCAGTATAAACAGTTGGCAGTTGCAGGTTTAGGATAATCATAAGGTCAAAAATTAGTCTTTTCCACTTTCTCCCGCCATCTCATCTTGAAAATAAAGGCAGTGCTACACTGGGTCCTCAGTGAACTTTGAAGGTAGTTAAGGCATGCCAGATTGCACCTCCAGGGAGACAGAGGCAGGTTTTAACAATGTGTGTAGCTTTGGGTGGAAGACATGTTGTTTCTGTACAGCTGAATAGGGTTTGCTGACCTGTGGCCCTTGTGTTTTCTTCAGAAAATCATGCACACAAGAAAACGTCACCAAGACATGTTCCAAGACCTGAACAGAAAACTCCAGCACGCAGAGAAGGAGAAGGAGTCTCCAACAACGGACAGCAAGGTTAGTCAGACACTTGCAGAAGCATCATCTCCTAGAGCTCTCTAGTGCCAGCAGGAGCACGGGAAGAAGCAGGAAAGTTTAGGAGCCCTCACTGAATGCCTTACCTCGATTTTCTGTCTATGCATGTTGCAACAAGCACATGGGCACCACACAGGACACGGAGAGTCACAGAGGTACCACTAGCTTATCTGCAGAGTGGTCAGCAGCCTAGATGGAGAATGTCTGTCCTCATTGTGTTGTCTTGTTTGTCTCTGTTCCCTGTGTCCGTGTCTGTTCTTTGCATCCCCGTTCAGGTCACCTCTGAGTGCCCCATCCATCCACTCATAGCTAGGAACTGGAAACCAGAACAGCCTTGAGGAAATCTAGGTGGAAGAGAGAGAGGGCAGAAAGCAGGGACAGCAGGAATCTTCTATCCCACTTGGAGGGGCTCAGTTGGAAGCGAGGCAGCAGTGTTGGGCATAGTTATTTAGGAAAGCCACAGCAATGGGATTTAAGCTGTGATGGTGGCAGTACTTATTGGGGACTGCATGCTAATTAAATGTAGCATCAGGGTATTTGTGGCAGCTGATCACCATATACATGGCTTTCCTCGACAGGAGCAAACTTCCAGGGCAAGAAGAGAATTTGAGGGAGGCAGGCTGAGGGAAAGACCTTGCAGCCTTTCAGTGGGGCAGAGATTTGGCACTAGAAACAGACATCAGGAGCCTGTGTAGTAAGTGATGTGGATAATGCAAATAAGGTAAGGCAGGCTGATGGCACGTCCCCCATGTCTCAGCCTATTAAGCCTGCTGGGCAAGAGCCGAAAGGCTGCAAGGAAGTGTGTCTACTCCAACAGAAGGGAAAAACAAGCAACAAGGTCAGGTTGGCAGTAAGAAATGAAATTTGGGTTGTGCCTGCACCCAGGAGAAGGGCAAAGTGAGCTATTTATGACATTCTCGGTCATTTGCAAGCAAAGTCAGATCCAGGATGCACAGTCACGTATAGCACGGCCAAGGAGGCACTAGCGGGGCTTATTTTGATGGGACTCCCTTAGAGGCAAGACCAGAGCTCAGAGGGTGATTGAACAAGAGGTTTAGTCTGGTTCTTTGTGGCAGCAGAGCACTGCAGACCCTTTGGTTTGCTTTCGGATCTCACAGCATTGTTTTGCTGAGCTCTGGAGATGTGATCCCAGCAAATCCTACTTTTATTGCATGTGGCAAGGTGTCATTATGGGCTGTACAGTGTTACAGAATGAGAGGGATAGTGAATCTAGCAGGCAGGTTCAGATCAAAGAAGCCTGCGTTGGCCCAGAATCCCAATGCGTTTCACTGAATTTCATATCTCTGCTTTTTTTTTTCTATTATTTAGATATGACACAGTTGTAAAACCAGAAATGCCTAAATACCATGTAAAAGCTAATCTGTGATATGCTTGAAGGAGGGTTTTATAGATTGAGATGTTTTGAGCATTTCAGAGATGCATCTATCTAGAATTAAAGTTGCCAGTGTCAGCATCAAAGAGCTTTGAACTGCTGGAAAGAAGCTGTGAAGGTGGCCTTTGCATATTGACTGAATCTTTTTCAAGTTGTGATTTTTCCTTGGATGTAACCTGAGAGGGCAAGCTCGCAAAGATCATTATTGGCAAGTCAGTAGTGGGTATTGGTTTAAAAACATCCAAAGCAGTACAAAGAAAAATAAATAGCTTTCTTCACCCTTTTTTCTGCCATTTGCTGCTGAGGACCCCACTGGAAATCATGCCTCATCTTCAGCTTGCCGTGAGAAGGCAAACTGCAGATACCAGGGATTAAAGTAACAACAAAAGAATTTTTTCTCTTTTATGTATGTTTAGGTTATAAAACGATGGAGTATTTCTTCTGGTGGAAGTGATAAAACTAACGTTAGCGTAAGTCTGGCTTTTGTTTTGCATTGAAGAGCATTGTAGACCTGTCCCAAACCCTTCCATAACTCATGAATCCAAACACATTCTTTCACCGGCAGGAAACTCCTTGCCTTGTGGGCATGAACAAGGTCATAAGGATCCTGGAATACCCTTGAACCCTTTCACACCTAGCGTCATAGAGCAGAAGGGATGTTTACTGGGTCTAGTCCATCTGCCTGCATTGCTGTATCTTTGATTTCCCTTTTAAATAAGCAACCACAAAGTCAATCCACCAAATCTTTCTCCAGCCCTGGCAGTTTCCCAGCCTCTCCTGGCAGCATGTCCCACGGTCCTTAGTCCTTTCCAAGATATGATGCTTTTCCTAATCTTCTTGCACTTCCTCTCTCCTCCTTCAACTCCAAGGTCAGAAGGGTGCTGCTGAGACTTGGACTAAATGTCTGCATAGGGCAGACCTCCTTTGGGAATTCCTAGGAATGGTGCTGGCCCTTTTTAGGGATTGTTTTGCATTTTGGTTTTGAAGTAAATGCCAGTCCTCACTGTACTTCAGTGCACTGGCCAAAACTGGTTACTTCATCACATTGAATACATAGTTCCTCTCAGATGAACTACTACATTGTCAGATTTGAAGGAAGCACCAACAGAAGAAAGGGAAGAAGACACAGATCTTCTGTCTCTTTAGGAAGAGGGGTTGAAAATTCAACCATCACATGTGTTTACTGTTGAGAATTTCTCCAGCTTCAATGGTAAAATGATTTTTAAGGGGTCTTCAGCAAAGACCTGAAGGTTTGTACCAGCACATATGTTGCTCCTAAGTATCCTGACACATTTAAACTTTGGATAAGTATTACCACAGTGTACACTTGAAACATAAAGACGACTGCTCTTTGCCCACTCTTCCAGAGTAGTTACTGGCAGAGCTGGAAACATAATCAGGGACCCCTGCATGATTGAGCTGTTCAGCTTTCCCCCTTTACAAGATCCCTTTCTGAAAGGCATTACTGATGTGACAATCATAGAATCATAGAATCATAGAATGCTTTGGGTTGGAAGGGACCTTTAGAGGTCATCTAGTCCAACCCCCCTGCAGTGAGCAGGGACAATGACCCCATCCTTATCAAAGGCAGGCTTGACAAATGCCTCTGGGCTTGTCCCTCATCCTGCAGACGTTGGGACAGGTTTGGGGATGAATTCTGTTTTCCCCTCACCCAGCAGTCAAGGAATCCTTCCCTGGGACCTCTCTTCTCCCTTGCACTGGAGGGCACAGGGTGGAAGCATACATGTGATGCAAGGCAATGGGTAACACTGCTGATAGCCATCACATGTCAATCTTCAAGTCAGAACGGCTACAGCAGAGATCTGGAGCATAATCCACGTCCCACTGAGGTTAGGGTGTCCCCACCTGCCATCAGCAGACCTGTCATCAATTTACTCATGAGCAACGTTGCCAGGATGACATGTCAGTGGTAGGCAATTAGGAGAACCAGAATACTGCCTGGAATGCCAACCAAGTCTGAATCTTGACCATATTCAATGCATTCCCAGGAACCGCTGTGGCACTGGTGTTTGCTACAGTTATTTTGCTACAAACCAAAGCACACTGCTAATGCTAACTTGAGCCTCAGAGTACAATAATACAGAATTGTCCTTCCTTGGGCAACAAACTTGGAGTTTTCCATTTTTTTTTTCAGTTTATTATATTAAATGTGGCATGGACTTTCTTCTATATGTACCTCAACTATAAAATTCTCCCATTGGAAGCATGCTCAGATATTCCTGATTAAAATCACAGCGTCCAGCAGAATCCATGTTCAAAGTGCACAGGACCACACATCCACCTGCATTCAAGCCTAGGCCACCTCACTGCTGCAGCAGAGTAAAGGGGTCTCACTCATTTGTATCTTTATGAACTAATCAGGGATGTACACACTATTATCCAAAGCTAACTTTTCTGTGCTAGAGAATTAAGATATTAGCAGACTGACATATGGCAAGATCTGATGACTTCAAGTTGAAAAGTCAATTTTTTTAAATGCACTAATAGATCTCTGTATGACCTTACCATAGGCTATGGTAAATTTTCTCTCTCTTGCAGTCTTCAAGTTCAGATGAGGCAAGGAAGATGGAGGTGATTTTTGAAGAATCAGCCCTTGCTCAAAAGGAAGTTACCGGGTTGTAGGCAAAAGTCCTTTGCTGCTGTTATGCAGGAATTTGGGACAGATTATCTCTGTCCACCTGAAGGGACTTTGAATCTAAAAAGAGTATCTCAGAGCAGCTGGGTTTACTTTGCTCATCCTCCTCCCAAATGACTTGCAGCCAGCCTATGTGTGGAGGTTGCACACTGTTGCCCTTCCATTTTATCCCAGACCAAACTGGAAGCTGCTGTAGACCCTGAGCAGAAAACTGAATGAGCTGTGTTTGTTGAATATTTATCCCCTAGACAGCTTATTTACAGCCAGGAAGCATGAAAGGAACCAAAGGCTTGGAGACAACCACAGCAGGATTTGCATCAAAAAACCCAGCCATCCACACCATGCATCCTAAGTGATTAAAATTAAAAACTCTCTCAGTGTCTAGGATCCACCAAGCCTTCATTTTTAAGGTTACACTAAGTAGTGAGTAGCTTCCACCGGGATGGTAGATATCTCTTCACAGCAGCTTTAAGGCACGTTTTGCTGCCCAAACAGATACATATTGAAACGTTAGGTTGGTACTGATTCAGACAGACCAGCTCTTCTTTCCTAATCACTCCCATCACTTTGAGTTGTTCTTTAGCTACTCGATTGCTACAAAAAAATAAATCCCATTGTCAGAAACCTTGCTACAAGTTTGTTTCGCCATTTAAAAGTCTGCCCTTTGCCCGGCAGATTGTAGGCGCCAACATGCAATTTTTTTCTCTGCTTCCCCTAAATACACACACTTTCCAAGGTCTCAATTTCTGCAGTTGAGAGCTATCCACATTAAAGCAGGGCAGCGGCTATTTTCAAGCTATTTTGTACCACATGGGAAATACTTTCCTGCACAGATCTCTATTGTCAGGGTAAAGCATCTCCAACGCTGCTCCTCCCTGCGAGTTAATTGCTAAAGAAATTCCAGTGCTTGGGTTGGACATCAGGAGGAGTTCACATGCTCTGCAACAGCATGGCACAAAAATGGAGGCTTTGCAGCCTTTAAAGGAAGTGGGGGCTTTGTTTCTTCTGTGCTTAGCGCCAGCTTTGAAAGCGATGGAAGTGACACTCCTGCCTTCCCCCTCGGCAGGAGTCCTTTGATCCAGCTCCATTACAGAAGTTTGAATCACATACATATTCCTCTCTACTTGCCAGCATCTGGCTTTGCATTCATCTTGAGCAGCAGCTCTTTACTTGTGCAGAGGTCAGCGAAAGCCATTCTGAGCAGAGCTCTGTAAATTTCTCTGATTTGCTCATTCTTGTTTATTAGCTACTTGCTAACGTTTAGCGCTCTGCAGCTCAAAAGGCTTTTGCTTTGGCTGGAGCCCTGTCCTGGAATTCATATACAGGGTTTGGACTCGGTCTGTAACTCAGCTCTCAAATCCAGTCCCATCTTTCAGTTGGTCCTGGACAAGCACTTGCTCCAAAACCCAGTGGAAAAAGATACAAAGTTTTTTCTGCCATTCTGTGACTTTTTCATATTTCCTGCTAGACAATGTTTCTGGCTTGATTGCTCACTTTCTCTTCTCAGGTCAAGGTTTTTCTTAGCTTTCCTCTTCGAACACCTGGAGGGTATGCCTGTCCCACCAGCACATGATTTGACATCTAACAGAGTAGTTAGAAAAAAGGAATATTGATCAATATTACAGGTCATTCCTACTCAGGGCTGTGTGTCTCCCTGGCATGCTCTGCTGCATGACAATTAATTCCTTGCTTGCTGGCTACCTGGCCTTTAGCTGGCTGGGGAGCCAGCAGCCCTGCTCTCAGGTGGGAAAAATTGTCTCCTTTCCATGGGAACCTCCTTGCATGGGCTGAGGCTGGGGGTAGAGGAGCTCAGATGGTTGTGGTTGTGTCAAACTCAGGCTCATTCCTCACTGAGGAATTAGAAAATTGGGAGGTTGTGCTCCTCCTGTTGTCGACTGTGTGTCCCTCTGCAAGGGAAGGTCTACTTGCAGGTAGGGTGTCTCCTCTGTGGCGCATGATTAATCCTCTCTGCACTTCTTAAAGGCTTTGGTAACTGGCAAATTTTAAAAGACCAATTAGGGTAACTTTTATAGGGAGGAATGCTGCATAAAGTATAATAATTACTACAATAAATTCTGTTATGAAAATGACGTCAAGCCTTAATTCATTCAGCCATAAATCATCTGTCAGCTACCGGGTGTCCAAATATACCATCAAGCAGCAGTTCACCTCCTCCTGTAGATCATCTGATACCTCGTGTCCCAAGTATCAGGCATCAGTTACTCTGTATTTCTCAGAGAGAATTCTTATTCCCTGTATCCTCTGTGTCAACAGTCAGTTCCTGCTGTGCCCTTTGATGCTAACCAGCCATCAGCTGTTCCAAAACCATGCAGTTGCCACCAGCAGATTGCAGCTCCTAATTGGTTGGACTGGTTACCCAGAAGACTCTATAAAGAATTGTGCTTTGGATGCTCTTGGTCCCCCCCGGTGTCCCTAGGTGCCCCTGTAAAAGCATGGGGGAGCCTTGAATGGTTTCAGCATTTTGGGGAACACCCAGTCCTCCATGTCCACCAAGTGGAGTGTGCTCCTCAGTAGACCATAGGCATTGTTAAAAAATGGATGGCATGTTAACCGGCTGGATTAACAGCAAGAATAGCCTGGAATACAGCCTGTTCCTCATGCTGATGGGACCATGGGCTTTCTCTGAAACCTTCAGGCAAGGGGAGGTTTATGAGTCTATGGAAAGAGCCCCTGAGGGTCTATGAAAGAGCTCCTTGATTCAGTCCCTGTTCACCTTCAGCTGTGCATGGCCTCACTAGACTTTGGCTCACAGCAACCCCTACAGGTTAGACCATCTGAACTTAAGAGAATACAGAAGCAGAAGACATTCTTATAACCCAGCAAATACTGGGTATTTCAGGTTTCCTAACTGATTTCCATCAATGCAAATTAAACCCACAAATTATTTTTTCTTTTTTTAAAAAAATGAAATTCTGAACAAAGTCGGCCACTTCCTTTTATTTTGCTTTTCTCCTAAATGAAAAAAAAAAGAAGTGTCATCTTTGTAGTTCAGCAGCATAAAACAAAGGAACTGCAGCTACTTGTTTCAAACAAAGAAAGGAAAATTTATCATTCTTGAAAAAAACAAGACAGCTTTCCCATTTTCTAATCACTTTTCATTGACATTGATCCAGAGATGGATTAGACAGCGTGAGCCACATTTATCTTTCAGATTCCCTGCTATACGCTCTGAATAACTTCATTCTGGTCCTAGAGTCATCAATGTCATGGGGAGAGACCATTTGGGTCATGAAATATCCTTCAAGTTGACACTAGAGGCAATGAAAACACCATGGGAGTAGCTGGTTCTGGGGGAGTTATCCTGGAGTGCTCTGTAGAAAGCACTGAATTCCTCATCAGGTTATTCAGGGTAATTATAAAAATTGGGTATTAAAAAAAAAAGAAAACAACCAAATGAAAAAGAAAACAACAGCAACAAAAAAAAACAAACACAAGGAGCTTGCACATTTGTTTTTGACCGAAGTGTGAAATGAAAGCTGCCTTAGAGCAGCCAGTCAGTCTCCCATGCCGTATTTATGCAATACACTGAAGGCGCTCCTAAGCAAAAGAGTTGCACTAGGATCCAGGTACTTGAGGATAGGAAGGCTCTACAGAGTGACCTGGATAGGCTGGACCAATGGGCTGTGACCAGTTGAATGAGATTCAACAAGGCAAAGTGCCGGGTCCTGCACTTGGGCCAAAACAACCCCATGCAACGCTACAGGCTTGGGGATGAGTGGCTGGAAAGCTGCTTGGCAGAGAAGGATCTGGGGGTGTTGGTCGACAGCTGACTGAATGTGAGCCAGCAGTGTGCCCAGGTGGCCAAGAAAGCCAATGGCATCCTGGCTTGTATCAGAAATAGTGTGGTCAGCAGGACCAGGGAAGTCATCCTTCCCCTGTACTTGGCACTGGTGAGGCCGCACCTCGAGTACTGTGTTCAGTTTTGGGCTCCTCACTGCAAAAAAGACATTGAGTTGCTGGAGCGTGTCCAGAGAAGGGCAACGAAGCTGGGGAAGAGTCTGGAGCACAAGTCTTATGAGGAGCAGCTGAGGGACCTGGGGTTGTTCAGCCTGGAGAAGAGGAGGCTGAGGGGAGACCTTATCGCCCTCTACAACTACCTGAAAGGAGGTTGTAGGGAGGTGAGTGTTGGTCTCTTCTCCCAAGTAATAAGTGATAGGACGAGAGGAAATAACCTCAAGTTGCACCAGGGGAGGTTTAGATTGGATATTAGGAAAAACTTCTTCATGGAAAGGGTTGTCAAATATTGGAACAGGCTGGCCAGGGAAGTGGTGGAGTCCCCATCCCTGGAGGTATTTAAGACAGGTAGATGAGACACTTAGGGACATGCTTTATCAGTGGACAGGTACAGTTGGACTCGATGATCTTAAAGGTCTTTTCCAACCAAATGGTTCTATGATACTTTGAATGAAGCCAGCCTGGACCCTTAAAGGCAGCACAGAGCTAATGTGCAGAAGAGCCCATGGTAGGGAGGTGCCTCGCTCCACCACCATCACTTTTCCATAGCCACCATGAGTTCAGCACAGGCGACTTGTTGCAGTGTGCCAGGACTAGCTTTAGAAGGAGAGGGCTGTGTGGATTGAGGCCTCACCTGGAGTACTGCGTCCAGCTCTGGAGCCCTCAGCACAAGAAGGACATGGAGCTGTTGGAGCGGGTCCAGAAGAGGCCACAAAAATGATGCGAGGGCTGGAGCACCTCTCCTACGAGGACAGGCTGGGAGAGTTGGGGCTGTTCAGCCTGGAGAAGAGAAGGCTGCGGGGAGACCTTAGTGCGGCCTTTCAGTGCTTAAAGGGGGCCGATAGGAAAGATGGGGACAGGCTTTTTAGCAAGGCCTGTGGTGACAGGACAAGGGATGATGGTTTTAAACTAAAGGAGGGGAGATTTAGGCTAGATATAAGGAAGAAATTTTTTACAGTGAGGGTGGTGAAGCACTGGAAGGGGTTGCCCAGAGAGGCAGTGGAGGCCCCATCCCTGGAAACATTCAAGGTCAGGTTGGCCGGGGCTCTGAGCAACCTGATCTGGTTAAAGATGTCCCTGCTCGCTGCAGGGGGGTTGGACTAGATGACCTCTAAAGGTCCCTTCCAACCCAATTTCCAACCCATTCTATGATTCTATGATTCTATGATTATTTCAATGCACTTTGCCTCTGTCTTTGTTAAGGATTTGGCGGGGGGGGATTTGTTGGCACTGCATCTTAAATGCCTTTTGTCCCAAATCCTCTCCCTCTGCCTTAAAGATGTGCAGCCAAAATGAAAGCCACGGCTGAATGAAGGAGACTCCGAATGCCACCAGGGTGATTAAGACCTCCAGTTTGCCCTCTGCAGCAGGTTTTACCCCAGCCTTGGGTCTGGGCGCTCCCTCCCTTCCCACCCCTCCGACAGAGGAGTCTGCTCTGCCATCCTGGCACCAGGCAGGAACCGATAAACATTTCTCCCCCCCCGCCAGCCAGAAGCTCATGGGCTGTGTCAGCCCAGAGTAATGGCTCTGTCTCTGTGAGTTACTGGCAGAGCAGCCTCTGCTGCTTTCAGCTCCTGTCTCGGGCCATTCCTGGCTGTCTCCGAGGCGCCAGGCCCTGAGCCAGCACCGGCGCCTTTTACAGCCGGATTACACAACCCTCTCTCTAGGTTTTTTCTTCTTTTTTGTGCATAGCTAGGTTTTCCCTCCTGTCTGCAAGGATTGCTAAGACCCCACAGTAGGGCTGGAGGAAAATGCCAGAGCTGGAGCAGGAGCCCAGTGGCTGTTTCTATATGCTGTTCAAGTGGCCCAGACCCGATAAAAACCTTTTCCATATGGAGGGAAAGAAAAAGGGTGCTGTTCCCAGGAGCCTGCTACCAATTCCCAGGGTGCTTTTTGCCAAGAGAAGATTTTCTTTTGTCTCCCAACATCCTTGCCAGAGCTCAGCCTGGTTGATTGTGTTTAACCTGCTCAGGGATCCAACTGGGTACTGAGTCTTTCTGCACCCATGCTTAGATCACAGCTCTATGAGCTGCTGGTGCACCGTGGTGGACAGCCAGTTCATCCCACCCCTGTGATAGCACCTCCACTCACAGCATCACTGGAGAAGTCTAATTCTTTTCTGAGAAGTGGGAAACTAAAAGCAAACCTCCCCTCTCCATTTGCTGATCTCCCGAGGCTCCTTTTAATCTTCTAGCTGTAAGTAGACAACTTTGGAGTCACTAAGCCCGCCACAGTCATAGCTAGATAGAAACAACTGTATGGGGTCTGACCCAAGGCCAGTCTGGCCCTGCTTTCTCTCCATGGCAGAGCCTAAAGCAGCTTGGAAAAATCAAAGAGCAGGGCAAGCATGTGGTAGTGCATCTCAAAAAGATCCCAAAGACTCCAGTAATTTGTGCTCAGAGACCCCCTGACACAGAATAGTGTCACTTTACCTCATAGTACTGAATGGATGTTGCTTTTGTAAATGTATCCGCATACTTTTTATAACTCTGGAAGTTTTCAGCATCAACAGAGAGCTGTGGAAAGGTGGTCTGGAGTTTGGCTGGGCACTGTGTGCAGGACCAGTTCCTGGGGTTCACTCTGGGCTAGGCATTGCTCGGTGTCTTGTCATGCTCTGTAGTTCTTGTGTTGGAAGAGGTGATCCTTACCATCAGTGGTCCGTTCCTATTGTCAACAAGCCACTAAGAGTTTCATAGACCTCTTTCACATCCACCCATGATCTCTTTTCAAGGCTGAAAAGTCTTAGTCTGTATAATCCTTCTCCTATAGAACATGCACTATAAATTTGTTCATGGCTGTAAACTGGCCACCCTTATCACTTCCCCTATATCCTTTTATCAGGAGGCCCACAGAGTGCACGTAATGTTCAAGATGCAGGTACAGAGTGGAGTTATGTGCTGGCATAGTGATGTTTTCTGTTTCATTCTCTCTTCCTTTCTTAATTTACACATTCTTAATAATTCACAGCATTAAAAGTCTGGTTTTATTGCCATTGAATAATTATTGTAACCCTTAGGTCTTGTTCCCCAGTGACAGGTCTGATCAGAGGCCATTGCTGTAGATGTGAAATCATAATTGTTTGTTTTGGTTTTTTTTCCCCCAATTTCTGTTCCCTACATGGATTTGCAGCTGCTCTCGCTCAGTAAGGTCAAAAGCAGCCCATGACAAGAACAGCTCTGAGGTTTCCTGATCACGTTCAGTGTACATGATCAGATCTGGGCGCATCCTCACAGCGTGAAGGAGAGGCTGAAGGTCAGGAGCGTGGCAGACAGGGTACTGTTAAAACAGAGATTGGTTGGGAATAGAAAAACCTGATGCTGAAGGTGGCCGTAAATAATGCTATCAAAGAAGGGCTTTCATTTGAGGGAAAAGATGGAATTATTTATGAACTTCATGCATATGATCATTTCTGCTGCTCTCTGTTAAATAATACAGCTGTGGACATCAGTAACTTTGAAAACTTGTGGCATTACAGCAATTGTGGAAGAAAACAAAATGTTTTTCATTGAAAAGAGCTGTTCTGACCAAGCTTTTTATTCTTCACCTTTTGGGAAACTTTTAGTTTCATTCCGTTTTTTGCTCTATGTGTGCTTTTGTCTTTGTGTGTACTTTCTTGCTACATCTTTTCATGGCAGACTAATGGCCTGCAAAAACACCGAAGTCTCAAACTTGCCTCATTTAGACACACACAGAGATAAAAAGGTTTCAGTTTTTAGTGGCAGAGGTTCTTAAATAGGTTTCAAAATAAATAATGGAATAAGTCAACAATTTTATCACCTTTTCCGTCATATTAGTATTAATCACCATTGTGTTACATCATGGAATAAAGAATAACACCAACAGCATAAGAAAAGCTCTGTGTCGTAGAGTTTAACGAAAACCACAGCTGCAGATTCCAAGAACTGACATGTTTTACATTATTCTGAAAAATACTTTTCCAAAACTTGATTATTTTAAAAACCTATTCTCTTTCAAAGGACTTTTAAGAAGTCATTTTTCTCCTTTGAATTAAAATCAAGATAATTTCAGAATGTTTTCACTTCACATTGGGAAGTCCAGGTGTACCTGGTTCCTACATTTGCCACTCTCTAGCCACCAAATGACATCACCCAACGCCTTCTCCCTGTGAGCAGCTGTGGGCATACAGGACCAGCTTCAAACATATTTTATTTTTACATTAAGGGTGAAAGTTTGGAAAAGCAAAATTCGTGGCTTGGGTGATGTGATGAAAGCTGTCAATACATTTTGGTGACAGCATCGAGCTGTGACATGTCCTGGGCTGCATGTCACCTACATGTCTGTCTCCTCACCTTCTCCCCAGACGACTTCTCTCCTTGTTGTCATCGTCCACGCGTCTGCCTTTCCTCCCACCCTTTCAACTAGCCGCCACTTTCCCTTTGGCAGGTGGCTCAAAAGGGCTCTGTGCTCCTGTCACGTGCAGGGAAGCCTTTTCTCACCCGGTGCTGGAGTGTTTTGTGGGGATAATTAACTGTGAAAAGCATCACTCTTGGTGGGGGGGAGAAGCTTAGTGGAACAACTCATTTAAAATCATTGCATGGACTCCCCTTCATATACGCACTGAAGAATACACCTGTTTTACAGAGCCTCAGCTCTCCCCAGAGTCTTGTCTTGGTGAATATCGGCAGAAACGTTGAAAGATATTCTCTGGATTGATATGCATGGTGGGATGCTGGCATGAGACTGGGCTAACGGCAGTTGATAAAGCCTCGAAGGCTTGGTGTGGAGTTGATGGAAATGCTTTCCGTTTCAGAGCTGATGATCCAGCCCATCCAAGAGCATGGGTTCACTGGCAAAATAGTTAACATGTTTTGTTGCAATTAAATAGCCTATAAATAATTGTGCTACATAAGGAATATATTCTCATCTACATAAAATGTAGTTGATGTATGTTCAAAAAGACCTCATTGTAATCTGGATTTCTATGTGGGGATTTTCTGTAGAAATAGAAAAAGGTCTTGAATTCTCAAAACCATGTTCAGTTTTTCAGTGGAAATGCAAGTGGCAAAAACCTCAGCTGAAAGCTGAAATATCTAGGCATTAGGTGGTAGAGATAGCAATGAAAAAAAAACCCCACCCTTTATATTTTCTTCCTGAAAATAGGCAGTTTACACACCAAGTGCAATTTTCATTGAAACCCCACTTTATTTTGGATCAGGAGTTTCACAGAAAAACTTGCCTTTGATATAAGAGAAGGAGGTGAAAAAATGTTATTTTTTGCACAGGCACTAACCTCTCTTTCTCTCTCTCCTTTCTTACATTTTCCTCCTCTTGCAGCAAGAAAAACAGCAGACACCAAACAAGAGACCCTGGGAAGGAATCAGGAAAGTCCAGTCCCCACCATCATGGGTTAAAAAGGACATCGAACCTGTGTCACAGTCTCCCCTAGAACTAAAAACTGTAGAGTGGGAGAAAACAGGAGCCACCATCCCCCTGGTGGGACAAGACATTATTGACCTTCAGACAGAGGTCTGAGCGGAAAGGGAAGAAAGGGACTTTTTTTTTCCAGAAAACAAACGAAACAAACAAAACAAAACCACGTTTTAAAGAAATGATTAAATTAAATCGGAACCGAGCGAGAGAAGTGTTTGGTTTCTTTTGAAACCTTTGGCGTGATGGAGTAACTTTTGTATTGTTCTCAGCAGAGAGGGGAAATATTACTTTATAGAGTATAGTAGCTGTAGGTTCAGGACAACACGAGCTTTCCCAGGTAGGACTGGAGAAGAAGTGAACCTGGAAGAGAGCGAGGAGGAGGCAGAGGGTGGGGAGGGACTGCAGGGGACGAGCCCTGCAAAGATGCTTTCGGGCTACCGCCGCATGCCAGGAGCCTTCCTGTTCTGCCACGGGGAGGTGTGGAAGGATGCCCAGCAGCCACCGCGAAGGGCCAAGAAGATCGAGGTTGTTTGGGAACCACAAGAGAGGACACCTGCGGGAGCCTCGCCGGGATGTGATCTGGCCGTAGATCCCTGGGGGAGACCCAGCCTTGAGGGTCTGTGGCATCCCTTGCCGATCCTCGCCCCCCACCTCTCCCTCACCAGCTCATCCAAGAAGGAAGGAGACGGGATGCGCCAAGCAGTGGCCAAGAAGACATTCCCACTCCTATGTGCCACACCGTGACCTTGCATCGTGACACCCCCACAGTGGGTCCTCATGGGGCCCAGAGGGGGAAGTGGTGGCATCATCCATGGCTTAGGTGGAGAGGTAAGGTGGGGCTTCCTCCTCTTATCCCTCCACAGCGGAGCTCCTGCACACCCTGAGGAGTGGGACAGGCACAGGAGGAAAGGACCACCTCCAAAAACTGCTCGCCCCGTCTCCAGGAAAAGGGTCGAAGGTGTTAGAAAAACAGACCAACAAGAAGAATGTAGGTCGTTTCATTGACTGTTAAATAGATAAACTCAACACGGGCCTTGCGAAGGTCCTCTTGGCCTCATCCTTTTTTTTTTTTTCTGTTATTTTTCCTTGCTTTCGGACTCAGATTTATTCCAAGCTGCCCCTCCCTGGAAGGCAGAGAGAGAAAGAGGGAAAGACAGATCCGTCGATGTACCTGGAGATATTTGGTATACAGAGATGTTGCCTTAGGACATTGAGACAAACTGACAACATGAATAACGTCCACTTGGAAACAAACAAACAAACAAACAAAATAATCTATTTTTTTCCTTCTTCTTTTCTTTTCTTCAATAAAAAGAGAACTTGAAACCCGAGACCTTTCTTTTCTTTGGCTCTTGTCATTTCGAATGCCTTTCTGTGCAGTAGGACTGCGCAGGCATGGGGTGAGGATGCCACCTGCTGAAGGTGGAAGGCAAGTTGCTCCGTGGAAAGTTTGGGATGGTGGGAAAACACGGCCCCTTCACCACTGGCTTGCAATGTTTTGCTTTGTTTTATTCAGTTTGGGCTTTGGTTATTTTCCCCTCGCTGGCTTTTCTCCTCCCTCCCCACTGCCCAGAGCCAGCAGGCAGGTTTGTGGTCCTACAAGAAGGAAGAGGTGGAGCTGGTCAGGAGAGCAGGACATTCCTCATTATAAAATACTGTCTTTTTATTTCACCATGAAAAAAATAATAATGACTTTTTTTTTCCCATTAAACATTTCTCAAGGCTATTTACAAAAAATAAGGTATCTACATTTCACCCCAGAAAGTGTTGTGCAATATTTTTATCATTAAAAATATACCACTGACATTACACGCAGACTTAATTTTTTTTTTATTATTCCCAGCACTGTCTGTCTGATGTATGGAACTACTCTCCCAGCTTCGGAGGTGTCTGATGACAAACCTCTGGTTGTGAGTGGCCAGATTGTGCCAGACAGCAGTAAAGCTTGATCAGGGTCTGAGTTATTACTGTGTGCTTGGGTCTCTTTTTTTTTTTTTAAAAAAAAAAAAACACTTTTAGGAAAAAGCTAGCAATGGATACAAGGTGCAAAACAATCACTGACCCCAGTTGTGTTTCCTCCACTGAGAGGTGTTGCTTGACATGCAAACATCCCTGCTTCAACTTTCCTTTGGGCCACCCGGGTAACTGATCTTTAAAGACAGTGTCATTTACCTTGCCATTAACTGTATAATATGAAGGATGAAAAGAAAAACTTTAAAAAAATCCAAATAGTTAAAAAAATAGGGAAACTGATTACTTATAAAAACTGTGATATTATTGTTCGATTTTAGATTATTCTATGAAACAGGAAAGCACAAAGGCCTCCCTCAGATGCCGGGTTGTATGATATTGTAATTATTATAATTACATTATGAATTTTAGCATACAGATATCTTTCTACTGTGTTTTAATTCTTTTCTTTTTTTTTTATCCCTCCCCTGCCCGACCAAGCCTGCCCTTTTCTCTCCAACCTTCCCCATTCACCCATTCACTCCAGCCGACTCGCAGGACATTAACGGTGTTATGTAATTACAGAGATAAATGTTTGTTTAATAACTGTTGATATTCGACTTTCTCTGCTCAGCACCTCCGGTTAATTCTGTTTTCCCATGCCCTGCCCTGCCCCATGCCATGCTTTCCCCTCCCTCCTCTCTGTGTTCGTCAATTTTTTTTTCTGTACAGTTTTCAGAGCACAAAATGAATGTGTCTTATTTCTAATAAAAGAGGTGTAAACTCTAGCGATGTCTGCTTTTTAAAAGCGCCCCTGCCCACACCCCATGTATGGTTTGCATCGCGCCCGGGTGCTGGGACACACCTCTCCTGGACCTTCAAGCTGCCACCTTGGCTCTCTACTCTGGAAGAGCCATAGCTCAGGGCCAAACTTGCCCTGCGAGTGCATCTTTTGCTTTTAGCTGTAGCCTCCTGATACCCCCAAAAAATACCTCCCCTTAGCTGCACATTTCCAGGGCACAAGGAATTCCCTTTTCTGTGCAGTGCAGCCTGCTTTTCTGCAGGTATCTTGAACCCAAACCTTTGCCCCTTTTCCAATATCATATGATATGAGGGGCTGATATTTAACACAGATCTGGCAGCATTACTGGCTGTGATGCTGGGTTATAGTTTCCAACGGGGCCAGGCCAATGCTGATGCTACCCTACCTGCATGCCTGCAAAGCCAATTTCAACCTCACCTGGATTTCCCTGCCACCTCCTGTGTTACCAGGCAGGCTGTGAGCAGGAGCATGGCTCAGTGCACGAGGGGGTTAAGGTTATCACTCATGAAAGATGACAAGAAATGAATTGAGCTGGGCACTATTCACTTCCTTGGCGCTTACCCTTAAATGGCTGAAATCCTCCAGCAAGAAAATGTGTCCTCGCCTCCCTGACTCTGCTCCATTACCTGATGGATAGTTTTTAGGTTTATAGGCAGGACTGCAGGAGGCTTTGGGGTCTGGTAAATCGGATCCAGGGCTGCTGCTCTCTAGAGCCTTGATCCAAAGCCATCATGGCGCAGTAGGTCCCCAGATATAATGACTTCTCTTGGCCTGGGTGAAATGAATTGGATATCCTGAAACACCTGAAACGATTGCAGAGGTGTGGGACTGCCCAGAGGCTCTTAACCCAGTCCCCCCATCCCTGAGCCATGATCCAACCCTTCTTCAGTCACCAGTGCCTGATGGTGAGTCCCAGGGCTTCTCCATCCTTCCTACAGGGTGTTTCTCACCCTACATCTCCCATACCATGATCCTATAGCATTAGCAGGCAGAAGGGAAGTGCTAACCACCAGGCACCACATGAGGTGATGGTCTGGGAGGGCAGGAGTCCAAACCTTGGATCACAGCCCTAGAGATGGGTCAGGAGGTGCTGCTGCTTCTCATCAAGGGGAGCTGGAAGGAGGAAGCACACATCCCTGATGTGCTCATGGGACTGTAAATAACAGCACTGTTAGAAGTAGTGAATGCAGGAGGTCAATGTATGTATAGGTG
Organism: Balaeniceps rex; assembly: GCA_013401315.1. Taxonomy (NCBI): domain Eukaryota; kingdom Metazoa; phylum Chordata; class Aves; order Pelecaniformes; family Balaenicipitidae; genus Balaeniceps; species Balaeniceps rex. Next base: position 28,482 of record VYZW01031778.1, read on the forward strand.
GTTTTGGTTGACACTGTGGTTATAATGCGGTGTGGCTGCAAGGGAGGGTCACAGGATAGTTCAGCTTGGGAAGGGCCTCCTGAGGTTCCCCCAAACTATCCTATGACACTGTGATCCTGCCTTGCAGCTACACCAGGCTATAGCCATGGGGCAAACAGAGAACACCTGTACGTACACCATGATCTTGCAAGGAGGAAGCACGGCCACGCTGCGGCAGTGGATAAACGGTACATTGAACGAGTAAGAAATCATGTTTCTTGGTTGCTACACTGGGAAAACATGGCTGTGCTGGAAAATTGAGAAGGATTAGAAAATTGAAGAAATTACAAAGCATTTGCCCTGGGCTACCCATATAGGGAAAGGCCCTTATAGAGCAAGACACTGTTCCTGGAAGATTTGGGACCAGAGCAGGAGATTACCCTCTGTGGTGATTTCTCTCTATTCTGTGGCTGAAGGGAGTGCTTGGGCTCACTGTGCTACTAACTGAGGTGTCCAAGATGAGGTAGGATGAACCTGGGCCTGGATGAAAATCTACTCCTGAGCTCCTGTTGTGACAAGATCTAAACAGAAGAAAAGAAAGAAGATGACTGCTTTTTTTTTTCTTATTTTCCCCGACCTGTTCCTCCCAGGAAGAGGTCAGTGCCTCCCAAGGGAAGTGGCTGCCTTGCAGCTTTCAAGCAAATAGAAAACACCTTCAAAGTAGCTTTCAACAGCCTTCTGAGTAAGGAGTCCTCAGGAGATCCATGTCCAGGACCTCTCCAGGTGCTTTCTTGCTCAGACCTATTTTAATTCATGATTTTCCAAAAACCCTTTTATGTATCTGAGGCTCAAAGCTCTCTTCTGATGGAAAGACCTTTGGGTATGCCAGTTTCCTACCCTAGAGATAACAACATGGAACACAAGCACAGTTCCTAAGCTGGGGCCGTGTAGGACTTAGAAACACAGAATCATAGAATCATAGAATCATAGAATGCTTTGGGTTGGAAGGGACCTGTAGAGGTCATCTAGTCCAACCCCCCTGCAGTGAGCAGGGACATCTTTAACTAGATCAGGTTGCTCAGAGCCCCGTCCAACCTGACCTTGAATGTTTCCAGGGATGGGGCCTCCACCACCTCTCTGGGCAACATGTTCCAGTGCTTCACCACCCTCATTGTAAAAAATTTCTTCCTTATATCTAGTCTAAATCTACCCTTCTTTAATTTAAAACCATTAATTCATATTGGATGGTCAAAATAATTTCTTCCTGGCTTTAAAAATCTGAGAATCCTTTTAGGACATAATGTTGAATAGCACCAACAGAGAAACTCACTGATGTTTGTATGTGCATTATGTTTGAGTAATGAACATCATTCATTACACTGGCTCGTTAGCAAGTTGAGTAGCTGTTATGGCAGTAATACCAAAAAAGAAGCCCAGGGGAATGAGGTAGTCAGGTTTCAGTCATTCTTCAGTCTTTTCGCTGATCATCACAAGCGAAGTCAGCCATGCAACCTGAACTGCCTTCCTTCACCCTAACAACCCTCTTTGGAGCCCCACCACATGGACGTAGGCCTTGCTCATCTCCTCCTGTGTCCTAGAGACACTGTGGCTTTGGCACATTAGTGAGGCGCAACGTGGTTTCTGAAGAGAGCATGCAGCCATCATGACAGCCAGAAGAGCTGTGGCATCTTGAGAGACGAAGCCCCAAGATCACCATTCTGGATCAGGTCCTCACCAGCCAGCTGCTTCACAGCTGTTTGCTTCTTTGAAAAGCAACATCTCTTGGCTCCTGTGGAGTTTGCAAGAGCCCCTTGAACTTCTAAATTGGGAAAGAAAGGACACGTTATATTTTGGGGGAAAGAGAGGACAAGCAGGACTCTCAGCCTGTGGGGAGGAATCCTATGTAAGGTTTGGGTGATTTTGTTTGCTTTCTCCCCTTGCAGATTTCATTTAAGAAATAACCAAGCGCAAGTGTGCTGCTCTTAGCTGCTGCACCCTGACTGGTCCTAGATGACTCCACGTCTACAGAGATGCACCAGGGCTGAGTCCTCACCACCACCACTTCCCATTGACTTTAAAGTCCTTTAGGTAAAAGGCCAAATTTAAGGAAAAGAGAAGTCAGTGCCATGAATTTTTCTGCCATGTAAATGCCTGCAGCTCCGTTAGCAGCAGCAGCTGGGCAGGTGTTAAACACTTGTTCGTTACAGGAGGTTAAAATTTAAAGGCTTAGCGCATCATGCAGAAAACAGGACATCTCGAAGGTATTGTTTCAGTTAATTAATCCAGATTTCTAAAGGAAAACAAATACCCGCCTGATCATCAAAATCAACACGTCCCGAGCAGAGTCAGTAGTGACAGACGTTTTTCTGATGGGGCTAGGAGCGGTTTAGCATTTTCACATGCCCACGCTCAGCGTAAATGTACAACCCTGCACTGAGAGCCACTGCCACCTGCTACACAGAGCTCATGGGGCAAAATATCATATGTGATGCAAAACAGTACTCTGACCCCAAATCTCTGACACATGCACGTGCATATAAACACACCCATATAGATATATATTCTCACACCCCCTCATGCACATGTACTTACCTACTACTTCATAAACACACAGGTAAACAGCCATAAATGTACAAAATCATTAAAATGCATTGGGACAGGTTAAATATACCACATTTTTTATGTCAAACTGACTTGAAAAAAGCATTCAGACAGCAGCTAAGATTTATGTGAGGGATATGCTCAGTGGACTCCAGAAAGAGAATGTGAATTAAGCAAGATGCGGCAATTAATTAGCTGCAGTAACATTTGTCTGATCTGCACATCTGCAATGGCTTTTTGCTGGGTTTTGTTTAGTTGTTTTTTTGTTGTTGGTTAGGGTTTTTTTTGTTTTTCTATTTATGACGTGGAAACTGAATTTTTCAACCAAGCAGACTGGTAATGAAGTCCAGCTTCAGAAAAGGAAAAGCAAAGCAGAAGTACATTTCTCACCTGATCCTATGGGACTGGCTCATTTTTGCCTCCCACGGGTGACCAGCTGCGGATGAACTATTTAATTCTAAACTCAGCAAGCTGCTGCCCTCCTGCAGAGATCAGGACAGGCATGAAAACCACAGATCTCAGGGCACAGAGGTGAAAAATGAGCTTGGGTTCCTGTTTGGGGGTAACACCGCAGGAGGCAACACGAATTTTGCTATAGAGCAGACACTGAGCAGAGACTCCTGAGATGGAGACTCAGTTTCTAGCTTTGTCACATGCTTCCCTGCATCACTTTTGCATAAATGCCTTAATCTTCTCATGTTTTGGCTTCCGCAATTTGTTGGGCACTGGTGGTGGTACCCAGCGTGGCCACATTTCCCCATGTGTCCGGCAGGTTTTGCAAAGCAACCTGCTGCTGCGGCTAGCACATAGCTGTGCTTTATGCAGTACACAGCAGGATAAAGACTCTTTTTTTTTTTTGTCTAGTGGAAAATGGCAGCTTCAAAGCCATGGAAATCCAAAATTAAAATACAGCGCTTTGTAGCGGCGCTTTGACAAGTGACCTCTCCAGAGGTAGAGCAATGACCGAAGAAAGTTATGCAAATGTTGGGAGTGATTTAGAAAGCAGGAGAGAAAGAAGGAGGCGAATTCTGCAGGAAGCATGAGAAATGCAGAGGAGTTTCTGTTCAGGGGAAATAATTAAATGAAAAGGCAAATTGTCATCTCCTGGTCTGTGTGGGCTGAGGGTTTTCAGGGAATGGACAATCAAAGGGTCGCTTAATGTATATCAGGAGTTTCTTGGCTTTGATCAATTGTTGTCTGAAATAATTGGCAGCTTCTTCGTGTTAGCTCATGTTTGGACCTATTATTAAATTTTTACTCAAGCTTTGAGGCCTAGGCCAACGTAGGCTTCCATCACTCATGGGTGTTTTGCATTTACATGGGAAATAAGAGGCCAAGTCCTCTTCAAAGGACTGGCAACCTGTTTGAAATACAGGAGCACAGAGGAAAGGCAAAGAAGCTCGACTTGAGCACAGAAAATCCAGCAGCAGAGGGAAGCGCTAAATGTTGACCATCTGGTTCTTCCACAGATGCCCTTTAGGCCAAGCCATGGTACCATTCAAGGTATAAAATCCTCTCACTCAATTTTGCTGAATTTTCTGGAAGAGGTCAAAGGCCTAGAAGGAATTGCTGTGTCCCAGTTGCTGCCCATGAAAGAAGCTCTCTTCTGACCTGAGATGGGGAAGGGTTGGCATTTCAGGGCTGACACCTATTGTTTGTTAATGAAAGAAAGTGATTTAAAAGCTTGGCCTCGTTCATGGTCTCAGTCCAGCTAGCCCAGGACAGTGCAAATCAGCTTGGTTTCTAAAAGCTCACCCCCCTTCAGTGTCAGGCAGGGCTTTGGACCCATTATAAGAATCAGTAAAGACAAAAGAAAATAGGAAATAGATCACACTGCATAGATAGTCAACCAAAGAGTGCTTTTCCGTAGTAATTAATTATCTTCCTCAAATAAAAGAGCTGATTTCCCTGAGCTTAGATCTATGATCAGAAAAATTTGTCTATTCTCAGCAAAGGGTCTCACAGACTATTGCACCGTGGTATTGGTGAAGAAAATGAGAATTCATGTGAGTCGTGGATAACGAAGGTGCTGGAGGATAAAAGACTATGATGGGAGTAGGGCACGAGTCAATAATCATGTTCCTTAATTAAGTTGAAGATTTTTTCTTATTTAATATATTTTTTTGAAGCCTTGGAACAAAAAAGTTAAGTGTTTGCCAATAGAAGATTCGGAGGGAAAACTTTGAGGGATGTTGTCAGTACAGAGGAGGATTGAGACATCATCCAAGGACAACCAGATGCCTGGTGAGAGCAGGGAGAGGAACGGAATAACATTTCATAGTACAAAGCTCACGGTCTAGTTAAGCACAGAGCTCATGCTGCAGCCCAGGAGGCTCAGCAGATGGGAGCAACAAGGGAGAGAGGCTTGGATGCATTCAGGATAATCATCTATCAGAGAAAAATAAAATGCCAAGCTTGGAGGGTACCAAGAAAGACCTTTCCAGTAGCAGTAAAGAAGAGGAGACAACATTTTGCAAGAACCTGGTGAGATTCCTCTGGAGCATTGTGTGCATCCAGGCACCGAGGGGTCCTGGGGCTGCCCAAGCTCCTGGTGCCTCCTTGGTGGTGAGACCAGTGCAACCAGTCACACATGGTCAGAGAAGAGTGATTCAAACTGAGAAAGGCTATTCAAAAGCTCAGAGGAACCGAGACCACATGGTCAGGCTGAGAGAGACTGGCTCCTTTAGTCTGCTTAAACCATGTCAAGAGGTTTATGACTGTTGCTGATGACTGTTGAAGGGAGGGAGGGAACAGCAAAAGAGAATAAGAATTATTTAACCTAAAGGACGCTGATGGCGTAAGAGTCCCTAATTATAAAGACAGAAATGGAAAAATAAAGGGTGGAAGTTACGATGTGGTTTCTAACTGGCAGTGTGGTAATTCCAACCTGGGGGAGATCTGGGGAGGTAGTAACATGGAGCTGGTTCAAGAAGGAGACACAACAGAAGAGAAGGGTGTTAAAGATGGCCACATCCAGTGAGCTAGAAGACAGGGCTTTCCTTCTGCCCCAGCGCAAAAGCTGTGCAGCTCTGCGTCCCCAAGTCCAGACATCAGTCGGGGTGAGCACGTCTTCCGAGTAGACGAGCACAGACACAGCCAGACACAGAGCTCAGCACGGAGATCAGTGCCTTTACCAGCACCCCATAAACACACATAACACATAAACAAGATCAGCGTGGGTGGCCCCATCCTCTTCCTCCTCCCCAGCTGACAAGAATTGAAGCTGTAAGGATAGTCACACTCAGCATGGGTCTCTCCAGCAGCTGGGCTTAGTCTAGTCAACAGTTGGCCCTCAGGTCCCAGTCCTCCCCAGTGTCTGGCACCAGAACCCTTGAGCTCCTGAGGCTAGTGGTCCCAGTCTAGCAGCTGGCCCCAGATGTCCTACCCTGCTCACAGCCAGCCCAGCTTGCAGCTCACCGCATTCACACACAGGCTGACAATAGAGAGAACAGAGCAAACTAGCACAGAAAATCATTAGGAATAACATCTAATACAAAGACAGGACACTACGGTGATCAGGTGCAGGGTTGGACCACAGCACCCTGACCTGCAGCCTGGGAGATGTGAATGTCACTGTGACGCCTTTGCTATTCATTAAGCATTTATCTCCATTGCTGTTAAAGCAGGATTTCATAAAATTACTGTGTTCAGAAGAGGAAAGTGGTCAAAATTCACTCAAAGGACATCTTCAAAACCCATGAGTCCAGTCTAGAGACTCAGTAGTGGGTTTCTTCTGTCTGTACAGGAGTAGCTCATACTGCGAATCCCTTCGGGTGCCCTAAAACACAAAAAATGACAGCAAGAAGGCGTCTTGGTCAAAAATATGTTGAAGGAAGGATTTACAAGAAGAGATGGGTCTGCCTTTGGAGGTAAAAGTGCATGATTACTCTGTAACTTTCTTCCTTTTTTTTTTGGTATTGATTGCTAGAAACTTGGCTAGGAGTCTTGGAGTGTTAAGGACTGGTATTAATTACTCCAAGTCACAACCTTTGCATACCAAACTACCCTGTTTTCACTGGACTGTGGAAATCCAGTGATTGTGAAAGATTGTTTGTCAAGAAGAGGACAGATTTTCCATTCAAAGTAACTGAGCACATGTTATGTGTCTGCTGCAGAATATCTAGTAGACCAATAGGAGACGCAGACTCACATACCTTTCTGATTAGCTTAATTCATAATCCTGGTGGGTGCTTGGAGCAGCACCATGTAGTGAGAGGGGATTCTCTCAGAGGGAACAGAAGGGATCAAAAGATCTCATTTTAACCTGGTGATGAAGTAAGCACAATCCTAACCTCTGTTAAGAAAACAGACTTCTTGTGTTTCCAAAGGTTTCCAAAGGTATCTTTCCTTTGGGATATCAGGATGCTTTTTCCTCTGGTGCCCTAGGAATCCTCCAGCAAAAGACTTGAAATAACCTGGGACCTTAATAGTTCCATTTGATTTCCAATCTGTCCTCTGGATATGGGCAGGCTTGCCCTATTCAGGTAGACTCTTTCAAAAGTGGAAAAGGGGTCTAAGAAACAAGCGGTGCTGCTTCCTTGTCCCAGCTTGTCCTTCCAAGAGAGATCTCTGAGCTATGAAGAAGAAAATGAGGGAACACTGGAGGACAGAGTGGAAAAGAAGAAGGGATTTTTTTTATTTATTGTTCCTCTTTTCCCTTTCCCAGGCGTGACTAATTATAAAACCCTTTAGAAAAGTTCCTGCTGAGCAGGTGAGGGGCTGAAATGAAACAGCAACTTAATCCACAGGGATGAACTCCATCAATGATCCAATTATTTAGGATTTGATGTCTTTTGTGTCTCAGAGTCGGCAATTCCCAGCCTTGTGTACAGAGATGGACAGCATTTCGCACCAGTGAATTTAGGGTGGGGGAGGCATTGGAGAAGACTGCCTTGATTTACAAACGAAGACGATTAGCATATAAATTGGTACTATAGGTTAGTAAGCAGTGTAGCCTTGCCGAGTTGAATGAATCAGCAAGGCTGAGTCTGTGGGAAGGAGGCAAATTAAAGTCTCTGCTCGTACAGCTCACTTTAGAGTGCCTGCAAGAGAAAATGAAAGTCATTTTTTGTGTCGACTTTATTTATCTTTGATTATTCTTCACTTGCTGCTGCTTTAATTTCTCCCTTCTCTCTTCTCCTGTCTCCCTTCTCTCCCTTTCTCAATCGCTTGCTCTCTGATGGGGTCCTACACATCCGTCCAGCACTGCAGATCCTGGTTATTTCTCACGTAACATTGACTAGCAAAGCCAGTGCATGTCTTCCTTCTTCTTTTTCCTGGATGTTTTGCCTTTGTGTCCCATCCCCCTTTATCCTTTTTTCTTGACCTCTCATCTTTTGTCATTATCTCTTTTATTTGTTTTCCTGCTGCATCTCTCACTCCCTCTTCCTCTTCCTTTTACTCTTTCTCATGAGAAAACAAGAAAAACTCCAGGCGTAAAATGAGAGTAACAGCTGAGGTGGATGGTTTCCTTGTGCTGTTTCAGTCACATCCCTCTCTCTGCACTTGGAAATGGCTCAGACCTCTTAACCTCTTGCTTTTTGAGCTCTAGAGGATAAATACAGTAGAAGTTAGGTACTTAGCTAGCCTGGTGCTGGTGCAGTGTGTCCCGTGGACAGGAAGACAGACATGGTAGCTACCACAAATTGCATGATGCAGTGGTAATGAGCCATTGCTTTTCCTACTGTCCAACTGCCTCCACTAGCCCTTTTCATGCATGTTGTAAGCCAACCCACGAGGACACGAAGCTGGTGTAATCAGGGGATCAATTTCCCTTAGTCCCATCCTGCTCCAGGTTTTCTCTATTTTCACCCTTTCCTTTATTTCTCATTCTCTACTCACTCTTCCTTTAAACAAGCTCTTCTAACGGTGCCTTTCTTTGACTCAGCAAAGGAGGATGAGAAAAATCCTCCCTAGCAGGTGGTCTGGGTGGGAAGGGAAAACCCTTCATCCTGTCCTTGGCTCTGGTCCATGTTTCTAGCTGCTTTCTGCAGGGATCTATCCCTCTGCCCAAGTGACCATCAGGGAGGTAGGTGCATTCCTACATTATCAAGCACATTTGTAAGGGGTACCAACCACATCACATTCAAAACTGGCTGTGCATAGTGTCCCCTCTCATCTTCCTGAGTCACAGCTCAAAACAGCTTTTGTGTATTCAGTGCAGCAAGAGTGCAATCTTCCACAGATCACCTGCCTTGCATGATATTATTGGCCACCAGCAATTTTCGAAGCAGAACTGCAGATTCCTAAATATGCAGGTCGGAGTGGACCTTTGGAGGTCTCTGGTCTAACCTATTTGCCTTTCCTGGGGAACCCGTAGTGTCCATTATGGGACTCAGACCTGCAAGCCATCCCACCATCTCTCTGTTATTTGAGGGATGCTGTTGTTGCACAGCAGAGGGGACTACGCAGCAGAGCTGTCTCCTCTGCTTGTTTGCCAGGCATTTGTGCACAAGCGTGAGAAGCGGATCATTTTTTGACCTGTTTTCATCTTTCCTGGGGCCTTTCTCTCACCCATCACCTTACCCTAGGTACTTACTACCCTGATCTACAATTCCCTCAATAAACTGCCAGCTGTTACCACCATCCCCTGAAATATCTAGTTTAAAGCCATCTTTTCCACATTGGCAAGATTATTGTCAAAGATGCTCTTACCTAGTTTTGTTAAATGGGTCCCACCTCCTATTTATGGTCCTGGTTCCTGAAAGAAGGACCATTGCTCTTAAAACCCAGGTGGTGCCTGCTTGGGTTTTATGAGCAAAAGGATAAGGCCCTTTTTTTAGGAACCAGCCTATCAGGGAAATCACAAAGAAGCTGTTGACTGCAGTGGCCCCAAGAAGCTACCAGAGCAACTAGTTTTCTAGCTCACTAAAGGGTACAGACAATGAAAATGTCCCAGGGTATGCTCACATCTCTGTTCTGGCTCAATCAAAATGATGTAATTTAGGTTGTCCCTTAAAAAGTACAGATATAGTGGTTAATGCACTTAAGCCCCCAGCCATGCTTGGGTTTTGCAAGAGGAGTTTGGCTGTTGGGCTCCATACGCTGCCATAGAAGATGTGCCTTGCTCCAAGAGTTTTATTTTTATACACGCTGATCAAAGATGAACTTAGGCAAAGAAACAAGCAGCTCCCCTTGCACTCATGTACATTCATATTTAGTCACTGTGGGCAGTAGCATAGAGCAGGGAGCATGTCTCCAGGCGGGCTTATGGGCCACGAGGGCATCTTCCTTCTCTCCTAGCTCTCTTCGGAAGAAGGTGATTTAAAAAGAAAAATTGCTTTAATAAAGAACATCTCACTGTGTGATATACCAGCCCTAGGGTAGCAGTACATTTATCTGCACACATTATGGGTTTAATTTGGTCCATGCAAAACCTAGAGAAAACCAATTAAAAAAATCTTATTAAATAACTCCTCATCAAAAAAATGGAGTTCAGTCAAGTAGCTGGAGCCAGGGAGATGAACAGAGCTCCTGGGCTCTATCAGATGAGGAATAGAGGGGAGCTCTGTGCCAGATGCCTGTGTGGTTTGGTTTTTTTTTTGTTATGCTGTGCATATACTTAAGATGGAAAGAACAACACATATATGTGATGTGAGAATGGGTGAATCCATTAGAGAGGGTTGAATGGGAAGGTGCTGCAGAGAAACAAGGAACAAAACTGCCCATACAATGCTGAATTACAGCTGCCTTTGATTAGGGTATTACCCTCATAACATGAGTACAAGCTTTAAGCAGGACTTTTTTTCCTTATCAGAGCAGGTGGGATTTTTTTCTACCTCCACATGAAGATCAAACAAATGAATCAGTTTCTCCTTTCATTAATTTTTCATGTATGAAGCCCCTGATATAATTAATTACCCTGAAATAAACCACCTCAGCCCTCATCAACTGAGTCGTAAATATTGATGTGAAAGAAAAACTGGGAGAAATGTTTCCTCTGAGCATTTGAAGGCAAGTGAGTTGTAAATACAAATGCAGCCAGCTGGCATCTTCCAGAGCAATGGAAAGCCTCTTGCTTGGTTTCAGAGATCAGAGCCCAGGCAGTGGGACAAGATCCTGGGCCAGCACAAAGGTCCTGGGAGCATGATTTTTGAACAACTTGCCCTTTTGCAGCGGTTCTGTAATCTCAGCCCCAAGGCTTTGGGCAGATCACTTGTTAAGGGATTCAGCGCAGACACTGGCACCTAAGCTGATGACTCCAAACTCCCTTGGTAGTCCACAGAGAGCTGGTCAGCCTTATCAATGGAGTTTGGAGCATCCTAACACAGACACTCAAAATATGTCACTTGAACCACTTACCACATGCACCTTTTTCTCTTTGTGCGCTCTAAAAGGGGTGACTAGGTTGTAGGGAGACAAACTGCAGTTCCTTAAATGCAGATGAAATTAGTCCAACCATGCCTTCTAGTTTCTGTATGATCATAGAATCATGATAGAATCATAGAATGGTTTGGGTTGGAAGGGACCTTAAAGGTCATCTAGTTCCAACCCCCCTGCCATGGCAGGGACACCTTCCACTAGACCAGGTTGCTCAAAGCCCTGTCCAACCTGGCCTTGAACATTACCAGAGATGGGGCATCCACAACAGAATCACAGAATCATTTGGTTGGAAAAGACCTTTAAGATTATCGAGTCCAACTGTACCTGTCCACTACTAAACCATGTCCCAAAGCGCCTCGTCTGCCCGGCTTTTAAATACCTCCAGGGATGGGGACTCAACCACTGCCCTGGGAAGCCTGTTCCAATGCTTGACAACACTTCCCATGAAGAAGCTTTTCCTAATATCTAATCTAAACCTCCCCTGACGCAACTTGAGGCCATGGCCTCTTGTCTTATCACTTGCTACTTGGGAGAAGAGACCAACACCCACCTCGCTACAACCTCCTTTCACGTAGTTGTAGAGGGCTATAAGGTCTCCCCTCAGCCTCCTCTTCTCTGGGCAAGCTGTTCCAGTGCCTCACCACCCTCACAGTGAAGAATTTCTTCCTTATATTTAATCTAAATCTACCCTCTTTTGGTTTAAAGCCATTACCCCTTGTCCTGTCTCTACATGCCCTTGTAAAAAGTCCCTCTCTAGCTTTCTTGTAGGCTCCCTTCAGGTAGTGGAAGGCTGCAATAAGGTCTCCCCAGAGCCTTCTCTTCTCCAGGCTGAACAACCCCAACTCTCTCAGCCTGCCTTCATCAGAGAGGTGCTCCAGCCCTTGGATCATCTTTGTGGCCCTCTTCTGGACTTGCTCCAACAGGTCCATGTCCTTCTTATGTTGGGGGCCCCAGAGCTGAACACAGTGCTCCAGGTGGGGTCTCGCGAGAGAGGAGTAGAGGGGCAGAATCATCTCCCTCGATCTGCTGGCCACACTTGATGCAGCCCAGGATACAGTTGGCTTTCTGGGCTGCAAGCGCACATTGCTGTGTCATGTTGAGCTTCTCATCAACCAACACCCCCAAGTCCTTCTCCTCAGGGCTGCTCTCAACCCATTCCCCGCCCAGCCTGTATTTGTGCTTGGGACTGCCCCAACCCATGATCAACTCCCGTTGTGCTTTTCAGTAACTATGTATTGATCAGGTTGGTTCAGAAGAGTGCGAATGATTGAAGAGGAAACAGGGTGGTAGAGAAAAAGAGAGTTTGGCCTTGAAGTGTCCAACTCTTCTAGAAAAACAGTCTGATTATAAATTACCAAAGACTTTTCCCTCAAGGAATCAATACTTGCTTTCTCATTAAGAAAAGGATTTACAAGATAATGCACAATGGTGCTGATTCCTGCTAATGCTCCAGATGTAATGTTACCTGGATGGATTCTTCAAAGCAGAAGAAGGAAAGAAACAGACTTCTTGTAGCAGTTAACTCAGTTTGATTTTCTGTTGCAACTTGGACTGGCTCTGTGTCTTGCAGTTTTAGTCAGTAGGTACTTGAAAATGATGTGTCCAGAAAGAGAGACAATAGAGAAGAATGTAATCACATGGCAGCTTTTATCCATTCCCCTGGTTTTCTGAGTTAAAATTGTAAAAGCAGAAACATTCATCACAACTTTTTGAAGATTGAGGAAGATGCAGCAGTCAGGGGGCTGAAGCTGATCTCTCTCTCTGTGCTTATCGAAGACACGATTTCCAGGGATGCTTTCCAGTGAAACGAGGGTACTTCAGCTGGCTCTGATACTTGCAGAGGGATCTGCCAGAACTATATTTCATGCTTAAAACTGGTGCCAGCAAGCCATTAACTGATGAGGTCGTGGCATTTTTGTAGTGAGAAATATGATCTCAGCTCGGTTTGTTTCCTCTCTGGTAAATCCAAGCTCAAGATCCTTGGCTGCATAATTCATGTTTCTGTAGCAGATATGTTGCTCCATATCTTTCCCATGATGCATGTGGAAACCTAACTGGGAATTTTGTATTTCAGGTCACAAACTGTATGCTCCATCTACACAGAAGAGTTACGTTTTACACTGGATTCTGAGATAAATGGTCCCTTAAATCAGAAGAAATGTCTTCTGCCAGCTCTTGCCCATAGCTTGATCCTTATTTCAAGGTATAAAGATGTGTGTTTTCAGCATTGGAGGTTAATGTGAGTTCAGGCAAATGGAAAAAGTTGTTTATTCATCCTGCATGTCCCACTCCAGTGCATCAGGATAAAATTTCTTTCTCTGCTGCACTTCAAAATCTTGTTGAGCCCCACGTGGAATTATAGTGAGTCTTCTGGATGAAGAGACCCAGATATGCTCCAGTTACCAATACAAATAGTACTTAAATATCAGGTCATATTGCTCCTTATCAGTTGTCATTTTAGCAAAATGCTCCTATGGTTTCCCTGTAGTTTAGCGCTCCTTTGCCTGTTCCCTTTTCCCAGCTGCCCATCATCCCCAAAACAAATTACACTAGCGCATTAAGATTCAGAAAAAGCCATCCAGATTTTCTGAATTCCAGTATAGGTGTTCTTAATAAAAATTAAAGCCGACAAAATATTTTTTTCTTTTTTCTTTCTTTTCTTTTTTTTAATTCTCCTTGTCCTGCAAGGGCACCATTTCTTTCAGAATGCATTAAGATTTACCATCTCATTCTCTAGCAGTTTATTGCTAGGTTACACGTGGGAGAAGTTTGTTTTAACAAGTGCTTACTAGTAAAGAGCTCTGCAGATGATGTGACAAGAAAGAACATTAAAATAAACTCCCCTAAATCCTGAGAAAAGTTTAGTGTGCATGTAAATAAAAACCAGTTTCATTAAAAAGCTTATATAGAGTGAAGGGATGGTATATAATACAGCAAGCTCTAGTGGCTTTCCTAAGTTGGAGAATGTTTTATTATCTCTTTTTCTGTTGAAAACATCTTTCATACAGAAGATGGTAATTCCCTTCCTATTAAGTGTAGGAAGGAAGTTCATACACCTAGGTAGGAGCTCAAAAGAGGTTTTTATCAAATATTCTGCCTCATTAAACTAAGACACAAGTTGGTCTGACGTAAGGGATCCATAAGATGTTGCAACGGATCAGCCTTTGTGTGTTTCCAAAGACAATGTTTTAAAGCTGCTTTGGGGAGTCTAGGCTATTTTTATTTAGGGTTTTTTGGTTAGAGAGACAAGATGACTGGGCAAGGTCTTTACAATAGAGCTTTCAGCACATCTTTTTGGTTAAACTCTTCCTGGGTATATCTGAATGGAGGTTGTGGGCTTTTTTGGGGTTTTTGTTTGTTTGTTTGTTTGTTTATTTTATTAAGAAGAAAATCAAGAAAAATGGACCTCCAAAGGGACCAAAATTATTCACTAAATTAAGTTGAATGAGGTCACTCCTTTTAACTAATAAAGTTATGCACATTGTGTTATAAATTTGAAATTGGAACATTTTGGTAATATCTACCTAATTCCTGTGGAAGAAGAATGCTTTGACTCTTCTTTTCTAAAAGGAATTTTTTTTTCAGTTGGTCTCTAGCTGAAAAGCCTTTTCTGAAATATTTTAAAACCTGAACCTGAAGCAAAACATTCGATTACAAGTGTGGAAAACATGAAAGTAAATCCCAAACTGAACCAACTTAACTTTCAGGTTTGTACCAATCCAGCTGAATGACACTCACTTCTTTTTTTGATTCAGACACTGAACTCTGACTCTATATAAGTTTGCTTATATCTGCTCTGTTCAAACAGCTTTGAACTAGATTTGAAGGGGGGAAAGGGATAAAACCAGGATTGCTACAGATAAGCCTGGGGGCGGCACAGCAATGTTTGAGGGCTGGTGTGGTAGTGAGGTCCTTTGGTCTGCTGTCTCATTGGAGGTAGGGAATGGAGATCCATGCGGCAGAAAAGATGCAAGGGTTAATGATATGTTAGAAACCATGGAAGCGCCTGAGAATGGTTACGTAAGAATTAGGGCTTTTCTCCCCAAAAAGGTGGCGGGATCAATAGCCCAACTGAAGTGCATCTACACCAATGCATACATCATGGGCAACAAACAGGAGGAGCTGGAAGCCATTGTGTAGCAGGAAAACTATGATATAGTTGCCATCAGAGAAACCTGGTGGGATGAGTCGCACAACTGGAGTGCTGCAATGGATGGGTATAAACTCTTCAGGCGGGATAGGCAAAGAAGGAGAGGCGGTGGGGTAGCCCTGTACGTTAGGGAGTGTTTTGATTGTCCAGAGCTTAATGATGGTGATGATAGGGTTGAGTGTTCATGGGTAAGAATCAGGGGGGAGACCAACAAGGCAGATATCATGGTGGGAGTCTGTTGTAGACCACCCAACCAAGATGAAGAGACAGATGAAATATTCTATAAGCAACTGGGAGAATTCTCACGATTGCTAACCCTTGTTCTCATGGGTGACTTCAACTTACCAGATATCTTCTGGAAATACAATACAACAGAGAGGAAACAGTCTAGGAGGTTCCTGGATTGTGTGGAAGATATCTTCCTGACACAGCTGATGAGTGGCCCAACTAGGGAAGGTGCCCCGCTGGACCTGTTGTTTGTGAACACAGAAGGACTTGTGGGAGATGTGATGGTTGGACGCTGTCTTGGGCACAGCGATCATGAAATGACAGAGTTTTCTGTTCTTGGAGAAGTAAGGAGGGGCATCATCAAAACCACTACCACAGACTTCTGGAGGGCAAATTTTGGCCTGTTTAGGAGCTTGGTTGAGAGAGTCCCTTGGGAGGCAGTCCTGAAGGGCAAAGGAGTCCAGGAAGGCTGGACATTCTTCAAGAAGAAAACCTTAAACGTGCAGGAGCAGGCCATCCCCATGTGCCAAAAGACGAGCCAGCAGGGAAGAAGACCAGCCTGGCTGAACAGAGAGCTTTGGCTGGAACTCAGGAAAAAAAGGAGAGTTTATGACCTTTGGAAGAAGGGGCAGGCAACTCAGGAGGACTACAATGATGTCATGAGGTTACGCAGGGAGAAAATTAGAAGGGCCAAAACCCAACTAGAACTNCCTTAAACGTGCAGGAGCAGGCCATCCCCATGTGCCAAAAGACGAGCCAGCAGGGAAGAAGACCAGCCTGGCTGAACAGAGAGCTTTGGCTGGAACTCAGGAAAAAAAGGAGAGTTTATGACCTTTGGAAGAAGGGGCAGGCAACTCAGGAGGACTACAATGATGTCATGAGGTTACGCAGGGAGAAAATTAGAAGGGCCAAAACCCAACTAGAACTTAATTTGGCTACTGCCCTAACAGACAATAAATATTGGATGCCGGGGGAAACACAGTGACAAAGGATGAGGAAAAGGCTGAAGTACTTAATGCCTTCTTTACGTTAGTCTTTAATAGTAAGACCAGTTGTTCTCTGGGTACCCAGCCCCCTGAGCTGGAAGACAGGGACAGGGATCAGAATGAAGCCCCCATAATCCAAGGGGAAATGGTTAGTGACCTGCTACACCACTTAGACACACACAAGTCTATGGGGCTGGACGGGATCCACCCAAGGGTGCTGAAGGAGCTGGCGGAAGTGCTCACCAAGCCACTTTCCATCATTTATCATCAGTCCTGGCTAACTGGGGAGGTCCCAGTTGACTGGAAGTTAGCAAATGTGACGCCTATCTACAAGAAGGGCTGGAAGGAGGATCCAGGGAAGTACAGGCCCGTCAGTCTGACCTCAGTGCTGGGGAAGGTTGTGGAGCAGATCATCTTGACTGACATCATGCTACACGTACAGGACAACCAGGTGATCAGGCCCAGTCAGCATGGATTTATGAAAGGCAGGTCCTGCTTGACTA
The DNA here is from genome assembly GCA_013401315.1 of Balaeniceps rex. Classification (NCBI taxonomy): domain Eukaryota; kingdom Metazoa; phylum Chordata; class Aves; order Pelecaniformes; family Balaenicipitidae; genus Balaeniceps; species Balaeniceps rex. The sequence continues at coordinate 45,251 of VYZW01031778.1, forward strand.
ACCTGATCTCCTTCTATGACAAGGTGACCCGCTTAGTGGATGAGGGAAAGGCTGTGGATGTTGTCTACCTAGACTTTAGTAAAGCTTTACACACCATTTCCCACAGCATTCTCCTGGAGAAACCGGCTGCTCATGGCTTGGATGGGCGTACTCTTTGCTGGGTAAAAAAGGTGGCTGAATGGTCAGGCCCAAAGAGTTGTGGTGAATGCAGTTAAATCCAGTTGGCAGCCAGTCACAAGTGGTGTTCCCCAGGGCTCAGTACTGGGGCCAGTTCTCTTTAATATCTTTATCAATGATCTGGACAAGGGGATCAAGTGCACCCTCAGTAAGTTTGCAGACGACACCAAGTTGGGTGGGCGTGTTGATCTGCTTGAGGGTAGGAAGGCTCTACAGAGGGATCTGGACAGGCTGGATGGATGGGCCAAGGCCAATTGTATGAGATTCAACAAGGCCAAGTGCCAGGTCCTGCACTTGAGTCACAACAACCCCATGCTATGCTACAGGTTTGGGGAAGAGTAGCTGGAAAGCTGCCCAGCAGAAAAGGACCCGGGGGTGCCGGTCGACAGCCAACTGAATATGAGCCAGCAGTGTGCCCAGGTAGCCAAGAAGGCCAATGGCATCCTGGCTTGTATCAGGAATAGTGTGGCCAGCAGGACCAGGGAGGTGATCGTCCCCTTGTACTCGTCACTGGTGAGGCTGCACCTCAAATACTGTGTTCAGTTTTGGGCCCTTCACTACAAGAAAGACATTGAGGTGCTGGAGCGTGTCCAGAGAAGGGCAATGAAGCTGGGGAAGGGTCTGAAGCACAAGTGCTATGAGGAGCGGCGGAGGGAACTGGGAAAACAACCCTGGAGAAACAAGCCTGGAGAAAAGGAGGCTGAGGGGAGACCTTGTCACTCTCTACAACTACCTGAAAGGAGGCTGTAGCACGGTGGGTGTTGGTCTCTTCTCCGAAGTAACAAGTGATAGGACAAGAGGAAACTGTCTCAAGTTGCGTCAGGGGAGGTTTAGATTGGATATTAGGAAAAATTTCTTCATGGAAAGGGCTTGTCAAGCATTGGAACAGGCTGCCCAGGGAAGTGGTTGAGTCACCATCTTTGGAGGTTTTTAAAAGATGTGTAGATGTGGTGTTTAGGGACATGGATTACTGGTAGACTTGGCAGTGCTGGGTTAGCGGTTGGACTTGATGATCTTAAATGTCTTTTCCAACCTAAACAATTCTATGATTCTATAATTCTGAGTTTTTGCTTCCTAGAAAAGCTACCTCTCGGAGACAGTGGATGCTCAGTAAATCTCATCATCAAGGCACATCTATTCATGCTATATATTTAGGGGCTTTATATTGCAACAACCTTGAAAGAAGTGCTCTACATCTCTCTAAGTGCCACCCCATCCTGCATCAGAGATGAGTCTTACCTGAAGAGCTTAAGCTTATGTTGATGCAAAAGTTGGCCTGCGTGCTCTCAAGGACAATTCTCAGAAAAATGAAGTCCTGGTTGTTGACTGAATATCTAGACAGTACTTTGTCATAGAAGCGGTTGACTCAATCATAGCAAACTGAAGCATTTCAGCTTTTAATGGCTATCATTTATTTTCATCTCTTTTTCAGTAAACCCTAATGAAATTGAGAGCTTGGTTTCTAAATAAGGACTACCCACTGTGATGAAATAGCAGTAAAGACCTGGAGTCCTGAAAACTCACTTTAGTGCGGTGTTTTGTATTAGATTTCAAACCCATTATTCCTCAGGGAAAACACCCTTTCCTGCGCTATGAAAGGTAGGTGGGAGATGGTAGTGTCTATACTTGATAGTAGGATCACATGTTAATTCAGTCTGGAAGGGATCCAGGAGGTCTCTAACCCAACCTCCTGCTCAAACCAGGGTCAGCTATGAGGTCATACCAGGCTGTCCAGGTCTTTATCCAGTTAGGTCTTGAAAACCTCCAAGGACGCAGACTGCACAGCCCTCTTTGGGCAACCTGTTCCTCATTGTGGAAAAGTTTTTCCTTATATCTACTTCGAACCTCCCTTCTTTCCACTTGTGGCTACTGCCTTGTCCTCCCTCCATGCATCCCCATGAAGAGTCTAGTTGTCTCCTTGATAAACTCCTTGTAGGTACAGGGGGATGCTGTTAAGTCTGCTGCCCCAAATATGTCTCTTCTCTTAGGCTGAAGAAGCAATCCTGCAGCCTCTCTGCACAGGGCAAGTGCCCTAGCTCCAACCATCTCAGTGGTCCTCCACTGAATTCACCACAGTTTATGAATGTCTTTTCTGTATTGTGTTTTCCTTTTTAAAAATCAGATTTCCCTAAACCATAATATTTAACTGGAAACGACTCATATTTTTTTTTGATTGGCTGTCATGGTTTAACCCTGGTAGGCAGCTAAGCCCTACAGAACTGCTCACTCATTCCCCCCGCAGTGGGATGGGGAAGGAAAAAGTTAGAAAATTTGTGGATTAAGATAAAGACAGCTTAACAGGTAAAGAAAAAGCTGTGCAAGTAAAGAAAATAAGGAATTCATTCACTACATGTCATTGGCAGGCACATGTTTAACCATTTCCAGGAAAGTAGTGCTTCATCACGCATGACTGCTACTTGGGAAGACAAACACCATAACTCCGAATGTCCCCCCTTCCTTCTTCTTCCCCCAGCTTTTATTGCTGCTGTTATATGGTATGAAACATCTCTTTGGTTAGTTTGGGTCACCTGCTCGATTACGTCCCCTCCCAGCCTACTGCGTACCCCCCCAATCTCTTCACTGGGAGGGCAGAGTGAACAGCAGAGAAGGTTTGATGCTCTGCAAACACTGCTCAGCAAGAGCTAGAACATTAGTGTCTTACCAGTACTGTTTTGGTCAAAAATCTAAAATACAACACCATATGAGCTGCTACGAAGAAAATTAACTCTATCCTAGCCAGGCCCAGTACATTGACTAAAGGGGATTTTTAAGCCAAGTTGTCCCATGCAAGGCCTGCTTGGATACAGTGACTAGAGCAATCCTGTGACTAATTACAGAAACTCATCAGTAGGGCCTTCTGGAATGGCCAATTCCAAAGAGTTTGAGCAGCTCACATGGTATTTCTTGAACAAATATTTATTGTTTAAATAGGTTGCTGATAACAGCATTCTTTGTTGTTTCACACGTTGCAGCAGCCTCTGCCACCTTCATGATTGACTGGACTCCATGCTGGACTCTATCACCAACTAATCAAATGTAGACATGGGAGGGCTAACAAGGAGTGAGCTGCAGGAAATGCTACCTGAAGAATCAAAACCAGATCCAGCAGGAGAGATTACACCCTAATTCATACCAAAGTCTAGTCAATGCACAGGGAAATACCTGGCACTGGAAGAAAGGGCCAAGGCAGGGTGGAAAGGTGATGACATCTCCCTTGCCCTTTCCCCTTGTAGTCACCCCAGCAGGTATCCAACAAGGTCTTGTGCTCTTTTAAGTTAATGAAATTAAATTACTGACTTGTGTATGTGTTGCTATCAATAAGCAAAGAGCTCAATACATCTTTTGGTGTCAAAAGTCAGTATCTCATTCTCTTAGTGGAAAGGAGAACATTGTTTGCAGTGGTAGGCAAAATCTTTTGTAATCAATTGGGAAACAGTAGCCGGATGTCTCAAGTTACTCTGTCTCGCTAAAACTTCTTTTTGAGCTCTTAGGAAAACACATATTCCTAAAAAAATCAAGGGTCAAACAGATTCTTTAGGATTTTAGTACTGAGGGTGGTCCTACATATGAAACGGTGAATACAAGAGTGATTTCAATACTCTCTAGAAACAGGTTTGAAAGGAAGGAAAAATAAAGGTGAAAATGAAATGGAGAAATAGGAGGAAGGAAATCCATTTCCCCCATTAGGACCTATAAACCCGCACTGGGTCTGAATATAGCTGAATACCTCTTTCTTTGATCTGCTCAAGGAAGCTTATTTTTCAGTAGACCTCACAGCACAACCAGCTCAGAAGGTCTAAAAAATGTTTCAGATGTATCTAAACAGATCTCAGTGAGGTGGGACTAGCCTTTCCTCTTGTATTAGCACAACTCAGGTGGGGCAGGCTGGCTGATAAAACTGTAATCCATAACTACTGTAGCTCATATAAATTAGGCCCAAAATATTAAAATATCTGCCCAGCTGAGCTCACTAGAAGCAACATGTTTTGCTGCTTTTTTGTACCGAGAGAGGCAATTAAGATGCGTCTCAGGTATTGACTTGACTTGTCTATTCTTATCCTTCTTCCATTATTTACAACTGTATAGCATTTGCAGAAAATTCTGCTACATTAGGATTCACATCCCATCGCAAAGGCAGGTTTTCTCCCCATCCTTTGTAAATCAGGCTTGCATTGGCTCTGTGTGAAATGTATTATATATCATGCTCATTAACGCGGCATATGAACACATGGCTGGGAAGATAAGACACTTCAAGAAGAGGAGAAATGCTGAGATGGCAGGCTGCCTTCCGTAGAAAGAAAATGTCAGTAAAACTTCAGCACAATGAGATTCTTCAATCATCTTCCCCAATAACCCATTCCACTTGCTAACTATCCCTCTGAGTCTCTCTCCCTCTCTCTTGTGCGTGGCATTTTGAAAAGCAACAACAAATTATAAATTCACACGAAGGTTACTGAACCATTCAGTAGAGTCCAGGAAGGCTTGAAAATTTTCTTTATTCATCTTGCATTAAGTATAGGCTCTACAAACATTACCAATAGGGGCAATACTCTGAATTTACCGGTCACAAATCAGTGAATTATTGCATCTCCTTTAACACACAATTTCTTCATCTTCCATANTTTAACACACAATTTCTCCATCTTCCATAAGTTTTCAGAGGCAGAAGAGGGAATACTGAATTCTTTTATCCAAAAAGGAAAGCTGGCATTTCTTCCGCGAGTTCAGAAATATGTTCTTAAAAAGTTGCACTTTTCATTTCAGCAAGTGATAAGATCTTTATCTTCTGCCAGGATATTTCAGGCACAAAACCAGAAGTTCTGGCTTTTAGAGCTTGGGTTAGTGCTGCATTCACATCATTTGAGGTGATTGATTTTTCTGTCTATAATTTCCTGGCACATGTTGCGTTGCATCTTTATATATTTGTTGGTGAATACTTGTTATCACTGGGGGCTAAGGAACTGGAGCAGAGTTTAATGTGCCACTTATCATTTTCAAAGTGCTATTATTGCATTTCTATCAGTGTCTTCAAACGAGGCTGCGGTATCAAAACAGCAGTGGTACTTTGCAGCAGACAGCACTGATTGCAAGGGGATGTGTGTTTCCATCCCATGCCAGGATGGATAGCTTCCAAATCATATTTACCAAATCTTTTGTGTTGAATTGAGGTTCCCCCAATGATATTGGTAAACAAGAATAGTCCCTTGGTAGATAAGAATAGACTGAGATATTGGGTTATCAAGTGTGCGAATGTTCCTCTTACATTTCCTTGATAAGTTTCCTTCTTAAATTAGTGACAATTTCCTGGGTTTATGAATGAGTAAAGATCCTGAAGGGTGTTTGGGGGTTTAATGGAAAGAGAGAGCGGAGGGAACTGAAAAGGCAGGATAATTGTTTTCTAATTTTTCCCTGTATGAAACACATATTTAGCATTTGAAACAGACTCTCATTTCTATGTTTTCTTAATTTTACAAAAAGAAAAAAAGCTTCATTGAAACATTTCCACAGTTCAAAGCACTGGGTGACTTGAAACATTTCCTTTGGTTTTGACTTTTTTTTTGGTTTCATTCCAAACAGCAACAAAACTATTCTTTTTAAGAAAATGCCAGTGAAGCCACAAATATTTTTTCATGCTGTGGTCTAGCAGACACATGCACACGCTGCCTCCCCAGCTGCCTCCCTGCTGGGACAGTCCATGTTCACTGGCAGTTCAGACCTACAGACTTAAAAATGCATCTCAGTGCCAAAGAAATACCCCTCTCACCCTTCAGGAATCTCCAAACAGTATTTGTTCCCTCCAGGAGTTAACTGTTACTTAGGAGAAGATGTTGGACATGCTTAAAGTTGCACAAAACAACGGATGCCTGAACTTGAGATATCTTGCATACTGCAAGGTCCGTTCACGCATTGGCAAAGGGGAAAAGTGCATTAAGTCAGTTCCTTTCTCAGAGCACAGATGTTTCATCCCAGGTTCCTGCCCCACTCTGTGAGCAAAGGCTATTGCTCAGAAAGATTAGTGGTTATTAACCATCTGCAAACCCAAGACATCAAACAGCACCTCCCGTAGCCTCTGTGCCAGTCCTGCCCTGATCTTAGGAGGGAGCGGAGCTGCACAGCTGAGCACAGGTGCTGGAAGTGCAAAGACAGGGGACTCCTTTGAGTGGGAAGAAGAGTGGGTTTGCTCGCAACCTGAAGTAGTCTGTGCAAACTCGGTTAGATGAAAATCAGTAGCACAACCCCTACTGATGTCAAGGAGTCAGGTTTTCCCCACTGGAGTCCATTTTCGGCTCTGGAAAATCCCTCTGGCATGATCTGGGGTGAAATACAAATCTATCTGCCATAAATTCTCCACCTCTTTCTTTTCCCCTTTCTTTTGCAACTGGAAATGGAAACTTTCTCACTCACTGTCCCAACATGCACTGTAGGGGTAACAAAATGCATGAATGACAACTTGTTCGTGAATACCTTCATGTCTGCCACTAAGGGATGGGCAAAAAGAAGTAACTAGGAGTGTAGATTAGCAAAGCGTCTCATTTTCTTTGGCGAGAAGGTGCTGCAGATTTGCAAATTATCATTAAAAATGTCTAGTCTTTACATATCATGCCTAGATATACAGCGTTCCTGAAAATGAGAGTGATTGTGGAACAAATGATCAGTTCAGACATCAACACATGAAAAGTGGACTACTTTATAAATAAAATCTCCTTCCTTAGTGGATGAAGGACATACTTAAACGAATAATTTCTTGAGGACTGGCTATTAAAATATGGAATATGTGGACTTGCCTCATCCAACAGTGAGAGTGGGACCTGTATTTAGGTTACTTCAGCAAAGGTTAAACTCACCTTTCCTAGTATGAGTTAAGGTATCTCAACAGCTGCTCTTCAGGGGTATTAAGGAAGATTCACGTGGAAGTTATAAGAGCCTGAATGCCTCTTTGGATGGCCAGGCATGCTCTGTAGGAGCAGACGGCATCACTATGTAACAGTAAATAAGAAAAGAAAGGAAGAAAGGACAACTTGGTCCTCCAGAATGACCCAGGAAATGCTGTTTACCTTGGCCAAAATCCGTCCTTTGGGTCAGGCAAAGACTTCATGCTGCTTCTCTCACCTCTCCAGTGACTTCTCCACTCCTCAGGCAAAGAAAAGTGGTTCTTTTTTTCTGACCCAAGAATGTTGAAATGCATGGGTTACTCCTGGAAAAGACAGGAACATTTGGAGATAGGCTATTAATGTGCTTCATAGTGTGGGAAAACCATTTCGCATTCAGTTGTAACTGGGAGATACTCTTATATAACTCTATGCTCTTCTTCATCCTCATGCTCTTACTCATCACAACAGCCACCTCTGAGCTAAAATTAACACTGCTGTCCATACCTGCGGGAAAGCAAAAGGAATTGTGAGAAGTGTGACAAAAAAGGCAAACTGTGGCTGCATGTTAGGAATAGCACGGTCTTATGTTATCATGAAAAGACTACATCCAGCAAAATGTTATTTCATTGTGACTGAATAAGGGAAGAGTGCTGCCTTCTAAATCGTCTTTACTACAGAGCCCTTTGGGAAGAAATTCTACATGAAAATATAAGCTGCTTCACTGACAAACACTGAGCAGACTGTAGTACTCCCAGTTATAGCTAAAATTTAAACAGGTGAATTGTTCCATTACTTTTTTTTCTCCTGCGGTACTCAACACACTGGTCTTGGGTATATTCCTCAGCTCTGACTCTCACAGTTATAATGATACAGCACAGTGAGAAAGCTAGGACAGAAATTAAAAGAAAGATGTGGGGGCACAGTGGAAAGGGAAGGAATCTCCAAAGGGGTATAAAAATGTAAATAATAAATGTCATCTAAAATGTCCTCTTGCTTTCC
>VYZW01031781.1:0-25671 GCA_013401315.1 Balaeniceps rex
GGGATCTGCCAATCGAGCCGGCCCTGCCCAATCAAAACTCTTATGTACTGTAGAGAGAGGGATAAAGTCCCTGTAGTGCACGTAAAAAATAAGCTGGGGAAGACAGTCTGGGTTATTCCTGCCTCAGGCAAAGGTAAACCCATTTGTGGGATTGCTTTTGCTCAAGGACCTGGGTGCACTTGGTGGGTGATATGGGAGGATGTGTACCTCAAGGGGATTTGATTTCGGGTGAAAACAGCCAATGAACTGAATTGTATGATGTTAATTGCTATATAATCGCTTCTACAGTGGCTATATGCCATATCAACAGTATTATAGTAAGAATCACCTAGCTTAATGAAGAATGAACTTTGATGAAACCGAGCGAAGTGCAGTGATGATAGAACTGGACAAGCACAGCGATAATGGAAACAGAACTGGCTTCAGCATGCAACGATCCAGCTCCACACACCATCTCTCCTGCCCTGAAGGACTGTTACGACAGATAGAGCCCAAAGTCATGGACTAAATGAACTCAATGGACATTTTAGAGGGATGGCCCATAGACTAAGGGAATCTGTGTCTATATATCAAAAGACAGGAAAAGTGGTGGTGATTAATTGGAATGTATTGGAAAGTGTAGGAGCTGGGCATGACATAGATGGTATAGAATAAGGGGTGGATACTGTCCTGATTTCGGCTGGGATAGAGTTAATTTTCTTCCTAGTAGCTGGCATAGTGCTGTGTTTTGGGTTTAGTATGAGAATAATGTTGATAACACACCCATGTTTTAGTTGTTGCTAGGTAGTGCTTACACTAGTCAAGGACTTTTTGGCCTCCCATACTCTGCCAGGTGCATAAGAAGCTGGGAGGGAGCACAGCCAGGACAGCTGACCCAAACTGGTCAAAGGGCTATTCCATACCATATGACGTCATGCTCAGTATATAAGCTGGGGGGAGTGAGCTGGGGGAGTGACCGCTGCTCGGGGACTGGCTGGGCATTGGTCAGCAGGTCATGAGAAATTGCATTGTGCATCACTTGATTTGTATAGTCTATTATTATTATTATTATTATTCCTTTATTTTATTTTATTTTATTTTATTTTATTTCAATTATTAAACTGTTCTTATCTCAACTCACAAGTTTTCTCACTTTTAGTCTTCCAATCCTCTCCCCCATCCCACTGGGGTGGGTGGGGAGTGAGGGAATGGCTGTGTGGTGCTTAGTTGCTGGCTAGAGATAAACCACGGCAAAGAGCCGTCTTTCAAGCAGTCTTTTTCTGCCTCTGAACTCTGAAAGCTGCTCATCTGATCCAGCAAAATTAGGATATTAATAGAGAACCATTTATCAAGCTTGATAGGTTTGTTAGAGGCACACTTGTCTAGTTAACCAACACCATCAGAGTATCTTTTAAAGCAGAAAGACATTGTTAAGGCCCTTCTGAAGTGTTTATTTCTACTCCAGGTTTTCTACACCAGTGTTTCTCCAGCAGTGGGCTGGAAGCAGTGCTGTCCTAGGAAGTGGTGCTCAGATGGCAGAGGGTCTCCCCAGAAAGGGAGCCCCCCTTGGCTACGGGGTGGTGCGACAGCCTTGTCCCAAGATGTCAAGATGTCAAAAGGGACGCCTGTTACAGCAGGGTTTACGCTGGCACCCCTTAGTGCTTTGCGCACATGGCGTTACTGCTGGATTTCAAAAGCAAAGAGTGCTGCTGTTCTCCTAACCCCAGGGCTTGCAACCCACGGCCAGAAACTCTGGCCTGGGTTGAAAAGAGGAAAATGTCTGGTGAGTTGGGATGGCAAATAGGTGGTACGGGATTGGGAAACAGGGCTGACTCCAGTGCTTGGCTTCTCCCCGACCTCGCTCCTTGATGGCCCACACTGTTCTCTGGGCTTGTCGTACCTTTGCTCTGCCTTGTGTTTTCAGTCCGCTGGTCAGAACTTGTTCAGCAACATTTTGATTTTCTAGATACATTCTCCTTCAAGTAAAAAAAAGCAATTTTTTTCTTTACCAGAAATATATGAACATCAACATTTTCCAGGGAAAGATCTCTCAGATCAGGGCTCTTTCTTGTGACTTTCTGAGAGACACAAATCAAAATCTTGACCTATTCCTTCCTAAATGTGAATGCTCTGACAGCTCTTTTGTCTGAGCATTTTCTAAAGGCTTTGGTTTCCTTCTAAAACATGATGATTTTGAAATCTAAGCTTTGGCAAAACAGAACTGTGATCTCCCAGCTCTGGTGTTTGGATTGCAAGCACTTCGATGCAGCGCTATGTGTTTGTACAGCACAGGGGTCTGCATCATACCTAGCACCTGCAGGCACCTCTAAAACACAAATTATAACTACTAATAGAAGTTTTACCTTTTCCTGGTGCTTTTGCCTCATGTATTTCCTCAAGCACCCAGATCCACTGTTTGGAAAAAAGCAACAAAATTCCAGTTGTATCAGGAGATTCAGAGCCCAACTCAAACATTGCCCTTATCTAGACATATAATCCCATCAGATCATGAACCTTTGGCTTTGCCAATAGGGTGCTGAACAGCGGCAGAAGTTGTGCTAAGGCTGGACCCTTCTTGCACCCCATTCCTGCCTCCTTTTTCACCCAGCCTCACTTGGCTATGCCTGCGGCTCTCATTTATTGGCACCAGTATTTTACAAGTTGCAGATAAAGCAGCACCATTCTTTCCTCTCCTTTTCCTTAAACATTTAACAACTTGCATCTGTGATTTTTCTAGTCCCAGGGTTTTTTTGAGACAGGAATATTGAGGTTATCTTACTGATGTTGACAATACCCCACACATGGCAGAGGATGAGAAGATAAAACACTGGGAATGCTGCCTCTTCCCCCCTCCCTCTTTTTTTACTTCCTGTAAACATTACCGGAGAAGATTGTACTGCAAAGTCATAAATAAAGTATACTTGTCAGAAGCTACAGTCTTAAAATATTCTAACGGTTTGTTTGTGTTCTCTCCATAAATTGTTTATTGGTCAATATGGCCAGAACTTTCAAGCGTATCCTCCTTTGCAGTTTGCTGATATTATCTCCATTCTAAATACTTTCATCTAGTATTGAACTTTCAAAAAACCCCGCTTTCTACCTTTTTTGCATTGATGAGAGATTTTTCTAATGCTGAACATTCATATTATGCAGCATGACATTACCCTGTGTTTCTTATCCTTACGGAGATTGCTAGCTTTAAAGGAGAACTGTATGATTGTTACTAAAGTTACTATCGGCAGTAGGGTTATGCAGCAGGGGGATGTTTTCTGAGTGGTCTCTATCTATGCAGTAAAGCAAATCAGAAAAGAAAAATCTCCGTATAAAATATTGCTCTAATTTGTATTCTACTTCACTACGTCATGTAAATGTCCTTCAAGAACAGATTGATGTTGTGAAATGGTACCCTGATGAGTAAATTATCACAGAAAGAAGTTCATCAGTGATTTCAGACATGTATCTGAATAGGCTGTGAGCATGCAGAACCAAAGATATCTCTTTAGCCAGAGATGACACCAATCATTAACACAGAAAACAGACTTTCTTCTAACTCTCCTGAAGCCCTGCAATGCAGGGGGTCTTCCAATAAAACAATCATCTTGCATAGGATGATATTTTAAATCAGAAGTTAAGTGGTCCAGTTGCCTCTTGATAGTTCCTAAAGAGGCTAAAGAAAGACCAATGGACTTAAAAACACTTTTAAATGCACATAATAGTTGATAGACTGGATATTTACAGCTATTAAGTCAAATATGTTATGGCATTTGGTAATTGCTTCTTCAATAAATAACTTGATAAGTTCCTGGAGAAAAGAAGGTAATTTATCTCAGAATAAAAACCATTTTGGTCCACCAACTCTTTGAGGACAATTTGGTAGGTAACTGTAACTACATGGGGAATTTGGATGCTCAGTGATCATTAAAAATAATGGGAACTTAAGAGTCCAGATCCTACAGTTGCTTCAAAAACCTTAGCCATGCACTCCTGGGACAATCACTTTTTGCCCACTGCAAAGGTATTAACACTGAAGCACTCGTATGTTAGAAAACAAAGAGAACAAATTGCATAGAAAACTATTTCAAATGGTTATCTATGAGCATTTTACTGATGTTTTACTAAATTTGACACATGAAGAAGAAAACAAATAGAGCACCCTATAAGTTATTTTTGATACTATAATTATTGATGTTTCAACAAAACAAGGACCTCATAGTCAAAGGGTGGATTGACAACAAGATTAAAGTGGCAACAGATTTTAATCAAAATGCATTTTCCGAGGCTAGGAATTTGTAGTAGAAAATAAACACCTACCTGCCACACATCATTATATATGTTTATTCTGCATAAACACTTATACAACCCAGTAAGGAATTACAGAGGTAATGCAATGGAACGCCTTCTCCCGAAGGTGAGAAACAAATGAATGGGATGGAGATAGCAAATAGTTAGTACGGAACAGTTAATGGCTATACTGGGTATCACTACTGTTAGCCATTCATTGCCTCACTACTAGTCACGTATTTAGCAGGCATCAGAACACAAATTAGTCTTAACGGGAGCTCCTTCCATTGCCCCAGAGCAGCATGACAGCAAGCAAGAGGGCAGTTGAAGAGCTATATGAGGCAAACAGGCAAGGAAAACAGAGAGGCAGAGACTGACAACTCAGTGTTGAGCTGCTCTTTTTTCTTTTTCTTTTTTTTTTCCCCATTCTCTCTTCCACACATTTGCATCTAACATCCAGTTCCTTAGTCCTCGACTTCATGTTGAGATGTACTATGCGCACAGGTCAGCACAACTAGCCCACACAAAACAGTGGATCCTCAACCACAGCATATTTAACACAGTGCCCTTAGCAATGCCCCTGAACTAACCCTAACAATGATTAACCTTTCCAAAGTCTGTACTACACAAGAAGGGTTTAGCCATGATTCAGCCCAGCATTTCTATATAATGTTTCCATTATGTATATAACCCTAAAATCTACAACACACTGCTGACAGACACCTTTCTCTTGGCATATTGATGAGCTATAGCCTGAAACTCCACACACAAATCCAGGAATCTGATTTTTTTACAAAACCCCTCCAATATCCTGTACTCACCCCAGAGACTTCTTGTGGGATCCAGATGCTGTTATTCCAATCTCTATCTGTTACCACAAACTGCTCCGCTTTCTGCCATGCTCATTCACAAGCCTGCGAAACAGTTATTTGTCTTCTTTTTGTATTAGTCCCTGTCCAAGCCAGAGCCAAATTCTATACCTGCTACCGATCAGATCTGTCCTTTTTTGTCTGTGTTATTTTATGAAGACATTTGTCATTTCTTTCTCTCTGCCTCACTATACAAATCCTCTGTTTTCTTGCCCTCCTGCAGCTTCTTCCTCTGTTCAGTCTCCGCAAGGTTTTGTTGCTATTATCACCGTTTTCTCTCAACATGCTCTCTGTCCTCTTCAAGGCTGGTTTGACAGATCCTCTCTTGTCATCTGCTTGAAGGCTGATTTCAGCTTTTCTTTACAGCACCGTGCCTATGCGCCTCCTCCGCTACAAGTGCTTAGCTTGGAGCTTGTTCTACCAGGGCAATGTGGAGGGTCACGGGGATGTAAGTTGTGCAGGGCCGTGGGCCACAGGTGCTAGTCTGACAATGTCAATAGTTGACTGCTGCCTTTTCAATAGGCCTGGTAGCTCTTCCCTTTGTCATTACCAAGGACCTGTGCTAGTCATTTGACAGGATCTCCCCTGGGTGTCCATGGGGTGCCCAGAAAAGAGGATGTTTAGGCTTGCTACCAGAATAAATTTACCAGCCTGTGCTCACTCTCCCTTGCCTTAGAGAGAGATGTGCATGAGGAGTGGGCACCCCTAATTGTTTGCATGGTGCCTGCTCATCTCCATATCACTTTCTGAAGGAGACACAAGACTACAGCAGATCCACATGAGAAGGATGAACCAAGCAGGCAAGTGCAGTGGTTCATCTCAGGAGATACGGTAGTTGGTTGATGCATGCAGCTCTCCTCTGACACTGAAAGAAACTGAGTGTCCAACTAAAACTGACATGCACCACTGACACACTCTGCCCAAAACTCCCTTTCTGGCAAGGCATTTGTCTGCCCTTCACATGTCCTTCATAAGGCATGCTGATTTCCGTCTTATTTCTTCACTCTGTTCCTTAAAAACATATTTTTGCTGCGAAGCCTTAATATATTATACCAACAAGCATTATTATGTGTCAAACAACACATAACACATACTTAAATGGTTAATGCCCTCCAGATTATGCATGGATTGGAGGACACTTGGGGCAGAACTTCAAATTTTTTTTGCAGGGAAATTGCTTCTTTTCATTTAGGAAGCTCCCCTTTCCAGAACTCAGTCTCCTAATTCTCACTGAGAGTCAGCAGAACTTCACCTGTTAAAGCACTTCCCTCCTCTTCAAAAGCATCTTAAAATTAAAAAATAGACTAATTTCAGCAATGGGCTAAGCACACAGAAGGCACTCCATATATAATAATCTAGTGAGGTACCTATATTATTCTTAAGAGATTTGCCAACTAGTGATCTACTACTGCTATTTTAATTTATGTTACATCATGATTGCAATTCTAAATTAAACTCATACAAGCAAGGAAATTTATAGTTAAGCCTTTCACTCAGTCCTTAACTTGCTTTGCTGTAACTAAGTTACATATCGCAAGGGCTCTTAATGGTATCTCACAATACCTAGGCATGTAGAAAAGTTAATTACTGTATTGGGTTTGCATAGCAAGGTTTTGGTAGCCAGGGGGCTACAGGGGTGGCTTCCATGAGAAGCTGCTAGAAGCTTCCCCTATGTCTGACAGCCGGCTCCAAGACAGACCTGCCACTGGCCAAGGCTGAGCCCATCAGCGATGGTGGTAGTGCCTCTGTCATAACATATTTAAGAAGGGGCAAAGAACCTGTGGATGGTGAAGCAGGCTGTCCCCCTGCAGCCCATGGAGGTCCACGGTGGAGCAGATATCCACCTGCAGCCCATGGAGGACCCAACGCCAGAGCAGGTGGGTGCCCAAAGGAGGCTGTGACCCTGTGGGAAGCCCGTGCTGGAGCAGGCTCCTGGCAGGACCTGTGGACCCATGCAGAGAGGAGCCCACGCTGGAGCAGGTTTACTGGTAGGACTTGTGACCCCGTGGGGGACCCACGCTGGAGCAGTCTGCTCCTGAAAGTGGGAGTGAAAAGCCTGGGAAGAAGGGAGGGGTGGGGGGAAGGTGTTTTAAGATTTAGTTTTTATTTTCTCATTATCTTACTCTGATTTTGATTGGTAATAAATTAAACTAATTTTCCCCAAGTTGAATCTGTTTTGCCCACGACGGTAATTGCTGTTTGATCTCTCCCTGTCCTTACCTCGACCCATGAGCTTTTCATTATATTTTCTCTCCCTTGTCCAGCTGAGGAGGGGGAGCGACAGAGTGGCTTTGGTGGGCACCTGACATCCAGCCAGGGTCAATCCACCACAATTACATAGACTAATTTTTTACCTTTGGTTTGCTTCTGTAGTACGCTAAAAGAAATCATGTAGAAGAATTCAGCCCTGGTGTGCTCTCAACTTTAAAACTTAGCACCTCTTGGGCTATGCTGTTGGGTGCTGCATAGTTCAGCAGGGCAAACCCTACACAGTTTGGTGAGTGCTTGCTCCATTGGGTATCTACACAGGAGCATGAAGGGCTTCAGTCCTTCTGAAAAAAGTGAAATAATTTACAGAAAGACCCTACTGAGAAACAAATGCACATGTTCTCCCCAGGGCCCCCATAGCACCCCTAACCAGCCCTATTCCTTCCCTCTTTGGTGAGGACATGGACATGAACTAACAGCACAGGCCCAGGAGAGCACGTGAATGCTGTCACTGTTAGAAAAACCAGGAGACAACACAAATGGCAAAAAGGAGAAAATCAAACCAGAAATTCAGAAGGCAGTCTTGTAACCTGAACACCTTGGTGTTTCACTAATTCAAGCTAAAGCTTGGACTGGTTACAGTTTGTGGTATCAACCCCTGCATGCTCAGGCTTTTGAAGAGCTATTACAAAAACAGAGAGACAAACATTTAAAACATACAGAATGCACAGCGTACCTTCACCTTGAGTATCTGAAATCCCTTTAATTTATTTCTTAGCATACGAGCTATACTTATGCTTTCCAAAGCAAAACAAGGAGTTTAAAAATTGGAACCTCCTGTGACTGCATGAAATGCTCCTTTCATCCATTCGTTCTTTAAATGAGGACCTGAGTCCTCATTCTTCATAACTTCACAACAGTTACAGTTTCTCAAGTCTGCAAACACTTTTCAAAGGTGGGCTCTATCTTTTGGAATATCATCATGACATGCTTGGTAGTGTTGCAGCTGATGAACTGTAAGCGTTTGACTTTCAGGCAAAATGTATGCAACTATGTTAAAAATTCTAGTGAAAAAGTAGGTCTTATACATGCGTTGCAGTCAGTTTTCACAGTTCTATCCTTTTTTAATTACCCAAGGCATTCTGATTACAGAGCTACAAAGTAATCTATTTAAAACTGGGTTTTACAGTGATTTAAAGGGCACAAAAACCATACGGAATTAGGAAGCATTTACTTCTCTTCCCTTTCTTCTTATATTGCCAAATATATTTAAATCAAACTTGTTTTAAAAACAAATATTCCCAGGGTAAGGACTTTCATATCAACTTCTAGTTAAGCTGTTTCTGCCGAATTAGAAACCTCTGGCAATTTTTTCCCAATGAAATGTAAATGATGACATATCGTTAACTAGCAGCATTACACCACTAAAATACTAAGACGTGTCTTGCTTGCCTCAAACTTCCCTTTCCTTAAGTGCAATGCCTTAGAGGCAGCAGTGTCTAAATGGTACAAAGTACTCTGCTACCACCAGCCTGAATCTTTATTGAGGAGAACAAGCTTCACATTCTTCCCTGCTAATGCAGTATACGGGCATGTTCGGCTCCTCCATAAAACACACTCATACACTATTACTGTCTAAAACAAGGTACAGTACTGACATGACAGATTCATGTTCCCAGCTGTGACATAAGGGCTCTTTGACAATACCACAGTGAAAGCCCTATTAAGAAAACATGTGCCGGACAGTGCATCTGATGCAGTTAAATGCTATAAAAGATTTTCCAGGTGTTAATGAGTTACATGAGTAGAATTAAAATGAGATGGATCCGTGTGCTTGGAAATTCTCAAGAAGCAGGACTCAGGCTCTCAGAGAGACAGACAAACAGTGCTTTATAAGCATCACTGGCCACGCTCTGCACCTGACCACGCGAGGTGATGAGCGACCCTGACTATTCACTGGGGGAACTGTTCATTGAGGATCGTTTGCATGGGAAAAGACAGACTTTCATGTCTTCCTGCAGTTTACTGCGTCCTTTTTACTTTGCTCTATTTGTGAAAAAGCACTAGCTGTTTTCCCCTTTTTATGCTTTTCCCCNTTATGCCTATTACTTCATTTCTCGTTCTTAGTTTTATGAGGGATTCAGCTTGACCCAGTACAGATAAGAAACTGTCATTTAACCCATGTTAAAGTACCACTACTTACAGTTTATGCTTTTAAGGACAGAAATGCACTTTTTCGCATACTTTGAAATAGCAGTGGTTGAAATTTTTCAAGGCGATGTTGGGGCTTGAGATATATTGCCTTAAACTATGTGCAAAACAATACGTATGGGCTGCCCTGAAAATTTCAACCACTGGTATTTCAGAGTATGTGCATACATTACCTTGTACATCAGGTATCTACAGTAGAATTGTTTAATCATATCATCTGTTGACTTGATAAAAGATTGTTTCATTTCTTTAGCATGTGTGAATTTTATTGGTTACTGTCCTTGAGGAGCTAAGGGGTTTTTTTAATCTACATATGACAGATACAGTGTGGGAAGGCTGCAATGCAGATTTTTCCATGCTGTTGTGACCACAACCTGAGTCTCAATCCTGGCATACAATTGTATCGAGGAAAAAAAGATAGTTTTGTCTTCATGCTAATTCCAGCCTGATTTTCCTTAAAGGGGAAGCCCCCGGTAATATGAGAACCAATGGAGAGTCTCCTCTCAGAAATTAATTTAGACCCACCTATTTTATTTCTCACAATGACAAGTCAGTACTATTTTGTCTTTCATTTCCAATCTAATATCCCAGGTCCTCTTCCCACTCTTCCCCCACCCCAGGAGAGTTACTTAAATTAACTTGGAGAACTAAATTTTCTTAAACGCGTAGGAAGACTATGTGGAGAGAATGAGCAAACCAGTATAATAGCTCCTTGACAGAGATTCTTGAAATTCATGTCTTAAGGGTTAAAACTCCTCTGGTTTGCCAGGTGTTCTGTACAAATGTTGCATTCAGACAATGTAGTATGTGACCATTTAACCATATGTCAAACAATCTCTGCTATGACAACCAGATGTAGACACTGCCATGGAATGAAATTATCATTTTATTAATTACCCTTTAATTAGTTGATACAGCAGAGAACATGCAGTAATTTAGTCATAATTGGCCTGAATGAGACTCAATACTTACAGGGATGGAATCTGTTTGTGAGACTACTTGTTATGAATAACAATTATGGCTGTGACAATGCAATTTTATTATGAAGATGTACTGTGCATTTCAAACAACATTTAGGTATAAGATAGTATTCAGGATTTAATGACAATTTGATGGCAAATGTTTTCCTTGAATAAAAGTGTATAAGCCTCTGCGTATTTTGCTAAGCATGTTATAACAATGCAAGAAAGATCTCTTCCCAAACTTACTGTGATGGCGAAAGCATGTTTTTGATGCATTTTATTATAGAAATGAGGAGCCGCTTGGTAAATTTTGTATTTGAAAATGGAGGAAAAAACCACTTCAGACTTCTCGCAAAATCTTGTTACTGGTCTTCAAATTATTCTAGAGTTTAACATGGTATTTGTGTAAGGGGTACACTATGCAGATTTTTAGAAACATTCTGTCAGAACATCGCAAGCAGAAACTTGAGTAGTGTCTCTTATGTGATCACTTGATCATGACACTTTTTGGATTTCTGGAAGAAGAGCAGAACATCCTTAGGTTTCTCAGACTGCATAGGTGCAATTAAAGTTAGCAACATCCTCCTCTAGATTGTACTAGTAAGTAAAATGCCTTGAAGAGATCCTTTCAATACAGCCTGCCATTAAATCAGGAATAGTCTTCATAGACAGAAAACTGTGTATCATTGGTAGGACAAAGCACATTCAGCAGCTTAATAAAAATGCTTGTCAAGTAGATCTTAACGTTGGCCCTTACATACTCAGTTGTTATGAGATTTTTTTTACCATCACTTTGGACAAAACTCTGGAGTCATCATTCTGTCCTTGCTCTTCTAAACTCTGTGACCTGAGCGAAGACTGCAGTGTTTTATATTAGTTTTATACTGTTAGATAGACAACATGCCTCGTGTTTTCTCCACTTGTCTTTCCACAAAAATCTCACAAAGTGCAGGTCAAAACCTTCAACAAACTCAACTTCAACAAAATATAACCAACTGCTTTACTTTTCAGCGCTGAATGAAAGCTCCCTCTTTGCTTTTTCTGTAATGGGTAGCTCCTAGCTTTCTGCATGTGCAGTGACAGAAAATTATACTTAACTGAATTTCTTTTTAAACCTTGCCCAATTCCAGCACACTTATTTATTTATTTATTTAGTTATGATGGATGGGCAGGCTACATGGATGTCTCCAAGCCAAATGAATCTTTCATATAACTGCTCTAAAGTCAAGGAAGTTATATGAAGGATGAGTCCGTTTCCTTTACAATTAGACTTTGAGTAATTCTTTTACTTTGCTCAAATGACCATGGACTTCTTTGAAAGTTTTGTTTTAAACATAACATTCTTCCATCCTTTCTGATAATTAATATGCTTATTATGCTTCTTTATCACAAATGTATATATATGGAAAAAACATGCTATATAGGAAAGAAAAAAAAAATTTGCCTATGGTGCCATCTTCCAGTTAATATCAGTAAGTCATATTCTATTGCTTGTAAGTGCATCTCGCTCGACAACTTACAACCACCCCCAGTACAAATACGCACAGGTTGTATTTTCCTGCTGTGTCACAGGGAATAGATAACACAGTGTAACAAGAGATCATTTCATTAGATTACCATGCAAGAGTCACCACTGCAAGGAACTCAAGTTGAACGGGGACACAATCACAGTGTTAAAAACTCAAAACGGTTTACCATTAAAACCTTGTGTGCCTGCTTAAAAAATGTCTTAGAGCAGCACAAAAGCTGGCACCATTAGCTTTCATCCCTGCTGAGTTGGCAATAAAGTGCACACATAAGTAAAATGCATTAATTGGTATTAGTCAATCTAGTTAAGATGTTCATTCTCCAGGCATCTTCAGATTTCATTTCCGTAAAACAGGATTTCTTTAAGTCTCATAATTTGATTTAGTCCAGCCCAAAATAATGATGTTGACACAGTGGCAGCAAAAGCACAATTACACCCCAGCTTTACAAAGGTGTTCTCTATCTAAATGGACCGGGACCCACGTGCTCCCAGTCTCACCACAAAAAAAAAAAAAAAAAAAAAAAAAAAAAAAAAAAAACCTGCGGAAGAGGAAAAAGTGATACATTTTCCTATCATTTTCCTATTGCTATTTTTCCTCCCTTTCCCCCGTATTTTTCCTACTGTGCACTACTGATTACTGCACTTTAAGATCAGAATGAACAATTAACTGCCTAATTATTCCAGTCACACCAAGCCACAATGAAATCTTTATTCAGTGTTTACAGCAATCTTTGGCAGAGACTGTCTTGCTGTTTTTAAACCAAGAAGAACTGCTCCCTTTGGCTCCCCTCAGCATCAGCTGCCTGGGTTTCAGAGCTGGATGCCAATAATCAGCCTCCTTTTTCTCTTCCAAAGTGGCTATTTTTTTTTTTTTTAAGGGTGAAAAGACCTATTCTCATCAACTCCCCATATATTCTGCCTGATTTATGTCCCAGCCACTGGGTCTCTTCCTTCCGTATCTTTTACCATTTGTGTGCCCCCCGCACCCCCTCCGCGCCGCTCCCGCAGCGCCCGGGAGCCCCCGGCCCCACGGAGTGGGGCGGGGGGGGACGGGACACGGGGGGGACGCGCTTCTTCCTCGGGAGCCCCAGCGAGGCGAGGAGGGGGGAGGTGAGGGGGCAGTTTCCAGCTCCTGCTGCGCAGCACCCCTCCTTCCACGCACACACCTTTTTCTACAGGTTTTCCTCTTTCTGCAGAAAGCCCCCCGCGGAGCCTCCCCGCCGTCTCCGCCCCGGGAAAGTTGGAGGAAGCCGCTCCGTGCCCCGGGCGGCTCCTTCTGCCGCCGCTCCGTCTCTCCGACCTGCTCCCGGGTCTCGGCGACCAGCCGCGCCGCCGGGACACCCCCCGCCCTGCCCTGCCCGGCCCGGCCCTGCCCGCCGCGGCAGTGCACCTGCAGGGGGGGAAGATTGTCCCAGGCAAACTCCGGAGCGACCCGGTGTGGGCTTTGCTCCGTCCCTCACCGCCTCCTCCTCGCCCTCTGATTGCGGCTGGGCAGCTAGGGGGCCGGGGAAAGAAGGGGTGGGGGGAAGGAACAAATGGAAAAAAAAAAGGACGGGGGGGGCAAAAAGAAGACAAAGAAAAGAAGAAAGAAAAAAAGAAAAATAAAGGAAAAAGAAGTAAAAGAAACCAAAATAAAGAAAAAGACAAGATAAAAGAAAAACGGGGGAAAAGGAGGGGAAAAAAGAAAAAAAGCGAAGAAAAAGTCCCCGAAGGAGAGGACGGGTTACCTTGCAGTGCGGAGGAGCTCCGGCTGCCTTCCCGGCGATGGGACTTCCCTCCTTCGCCGGGTGCGTCCCTCACCTCGCCGCGCCCCCCCGCCGCTCCTCCCGCAGGGGCCGCGCAGGGCGCCTTCGCGCAGCGCTGCCGCTCGCTCCCGGCTCTGGCTCCGGTTGCGGAGGGGGGGCAGCGCCGCCGGGGCTGCGCGGCGGCGGGCGGAGGAGGAGGAGGAGGAGGAGCAGGAGCAGGGAGAAAGAGCCCCGGAGCTGCCCCCGCTGGAAGTGGCCGCCGCTGCCCCTGGCTCCGCTGCCCGTGAATATCGCGGCGGGTCTAACGCCACGGCGGGGACCTGCGGGAGGCGATTGGTGCCTGGGAGCGGCGCCCTCCTCCGCCGCCCCCCTTGCCGGGGACACCCTCCCCCCCCCTCCCCGGCTGCTGCCCCCGGGCCCCACGCGTCTGTGGGAGAAGCAGCCCCTTGTCTCCCCTCTGCAGGGCTTGCTGCATCTCGGGAGGATTCCAAAACGCACCACGCGGGGTGTGAGAAAATGGGCTGCTGAGGTAGACCAAAAGGCACGCTGGGGAGACGAAGCGTGGCTTTATTTAACAAAAAGGGTACGGCAATGAAAGCTNGGGCCCCCCCCCCCCCCCCCTCCCCGGCTGCTGCCCCCGGGCCCCACGCGTCTGTGGGAGAAGCAGCCCCTTGTCTCCCCTCTGCAGGGCTTGCTGCATCTCGGGAGGATTCCAAAACGCACCACGCGGGGTGTGAGAAAATGGGCTGCTGAGGTAGACCAAAAGGCACGCTGGGGAGACGAAGCGTGGCTTTATTTAACAAAAAGGGTACGGCAATGAAAGCTGAATTTCTTTAGAAGGCTCAATTTTGGTTAATAAACATCCTGAGACTAATGTCAGAGCTACTTTTGTGAGGGTAAACAGTACAGTTTCCTGGAGGGTTTGCATAAGACTTTGGAAAAACAACCAAATAATAAAGGGGTTTTACATCCACTTTTAAAGATCATTTTAGTGTTCATAAAAGCTGCCAGACTTGCGGAAATACTCCCTACCCACAGAACGACAGCAGCAAAGGCAGCGGCAGGACCAGGCACCCTCTCTGCCTACAAATTTGCCTCAATCTCGACCTGAAGTAACTGGGAGGGCAGATATTTCTTATACTCTCCCTGTGTGCTCGCCTTCATCTTTCTGCGCCATGTGGGAAGGTAGCAAACTTCTACCAACTTTGATGACATGTACGTGTGAAAGAGATAGGGAAACTTGCCCACTTGGGTACGAGAAGGTTATTACCTCTGCAATAGCTCCCCGTAGTAATAACTTCTTTTCGCTGCCGGCACAGAGCCCGTTCCCCGTCTCAGTTAAACTGGTAAATCTCAAGCAACTCCACTAAGCTCGGAGCAGAGCTGTGCCCCGGCAGTCTGTGACCAAGCCAGGGACTGGCAGTAGGAGACTCTAAATCTCATTATCAATTCCTTGGGATGCTGCCAGTCCCTCAACAATTAGATCTTGAGATGCAGATTCAGATTATACAGTCAGGATTTGGGGTTTTTTTCCCTCTCCAGATTTGCACTAATGATTATTTGCAGAACTAAGGTCACGCTGGATAGTTTTCTGGCCCCGCATTTTTCATATTGATCATAACATAGTCATTTCAGCATTACAAAAGAAAAAGGGCAGTCAAATCTCTGGAGAAAAGCTCTTGGAAGTTTGTATGCTGGCAAAGTGCCCCAAACAAATGATGGATTACAGCTATGGTAAGCGAATACTTTGATGTGCTGGGAAGCAATATGATGTTCTCCCAGTTTCCTCTATTGCATGTTCATCTTTGGGCTTCTCAGGCTGATTGAACATTTTTAGCGTAACAGTTCAAGGAGGCAGAAATGGCTCTCGTCAGCATCGCTGGTCAGCGTCAGAGACTCGGTGCGCTTCTGATAAGGCAAAACATGCCCCTCAGTACCACTTTTCCCCAATATTAGGACAGAATACTTGTAATAACATCCCCTGCTGGGAGTCTGATTACAAGAGCAACGACCTCTTGCTAGAATTGAGCTGGTTATTGAGTCAATGTGTAATTTTTTCCAGACTAGGATTTTATTCACCATACTTACTTCTTGCAGCATATACACACATCTCTCTTTCTCTGCTTCAATGTAGTATACTCAGAATGTGTCTGATTATAATTTAAAAGGCTAAACAGATGCCACTTGAAAAGTTTGCATCTCAGTTTGAGTGTAGTCTGTGAGTCTGTTTTTTTCCCCCAAGCTGGACTGCAGTAAGGGAAAAAAAATTAGAATAAAATACATACGACAGCTTTAATGGAATGGTGGCTGGAGTGGATGCTCTTTGATTATTGCATATACCACACCATGAAAATAAAATGCAGATACTGTCAATTTAAGGTTTATTTTTTTAAGGTTATAATTTAGGATTAATATATAGTACATAATGCAGCACTCCTATATGACACACAAAATCCAAGAGAATTCTGTGATATACAGAGTGAGCACCGGAAAAAATCCACACATTTAATACATGAGTTCCTCAGTTTCACATATACAGCCGAATGGGTTATCCAAACATTGTGTCTACTAAAGCAGATACGACTGCATACTCTAATTTCTGCCTCATGTGTTGTCTTCCTTCACAGGGACACGTTTCAGTAAAATGCCTGTGACTTATCTTTTCTAAGAGCTGTTATGTGATGTACAGTAAAATAGGAGGAACTTACATTTGCACTGAGCATCTCATGCTCCCCGCCTAGTACAGGGCTGAATCATGCAATCTGAAGAGTGCTCTCATGTGCCTCTGAAATCAGGGTTGAGAGTAAGTTGCAAAGAATGTGTCCATCAACTCACCGGTCTCAACATTACATGGTTTCAACCACCAGGCTTTTTCAGGAAAAATGAGAGAAGGTTTCAAACATTCACATGCAGAATGCACATATTATGTACAGAACAGGTAGGTGAAGATCTATCTCACCTCCTTCCTCAAAAACAAAAATAAAATTAGAAATTTAAATTAAATAAACTGGCCCTAACTCTCAAACCTTACATGCACCATAAAAATCAATTCTCGAATATAGAGCATTTTATTAAGCACAGTTGTGATTAAATGTCCTTACATGAAAGGACTGAATCTTTTCTCTCCAATACTTGATGTTCTTCCTGCCACCATACTATGCATAATGCTAAAACCACGCAAAACAGAGTAAAAAATACTAAAGAATGCAGCATGCTGAGTAGTTTTAAAATTTAGAGGCTTTCCGAGAGATGAAAGAAACATTTTGCTATCACTGTTTGAACAAGAGAATTTTGTATGCTGCAAGCTATTTACACTGTTCTCTTACAAGGGAAACTTGGAAGAAGCAGCATTATATATGGATATTGCTTACATGTTCATATAGTTTTCTGTCTTGCAGGACTGAAATGAGGAATGAGTTACAAGTTACTGAAATGACAGAGGTGAAGGAACAAGAGAGGAGAAAGCTGAAAACCAACTATTTTCCACTTTTGTGTTGTAATTTCATGTCATACAGCAGCTTTTATGTTTCTGTCTTTTGCCCCTGCCTCACTTTATCCAGCTCTGTTCATGATTCTTCTGACAAAGAAAAATTTTTTGGATTTTGCAGATGGGGGCTGTGTTGTGGTATCACTTTACAGGTGGCTAACATGAAACGCTCATTCTTTACAAATACTAGAACTGGATTATTTGCACCAGGAAGTGTTGGAGGAATTGATACGATGTAGATTTTATAGCACCTTCATGGCTTTTTCAAATACTGGGTGCTCCTTTAACCATTGATTTACTTTTGCAGTTAATCATGACCGAAACTGCATTGTTTTTTATTGTGCAATAAATCATGGCTTTTCAAAATGCAACAATTTTTAAGGGCTCTACAGAGTCTATTTGAGAAAGGGAAAAGGTGAATATTAACTAAAAAGAATTCCATATCCCAAATGATAAAATGAGGCCATCATCCAAAAGCAAGAAGTTTCCAAAGCAATAAAACAAAACTGCACATTGCTGAAGAAGTGACATATAACGACAATGCGTATATAACAACAGGAATGGTGAATGGAATATGTACAGTCATAAAATCACATCCACCTTTGTAAAATGTTACTAAACCAGTAATAGGAATAGCTTTCAAGTTGTCATGTCCACAGGCAAGAATACCAGCTCTACTTGTATTCAAGAAAGCCCAAAATATCACATGCTACAATGGTGAAACTCCTGAATGCTACACAGTCTGTTCAAAAAATGTGCGTGCACACAAAATTCAGTGAAGAACTTAAAATGACAACAGCACGGCACGAGCAAAGACATGCATATGCAGATATACCTTGGAACCTGTCATTCAAGAGGCTCCAAGACATGATCTTCTCAGTCACATGCCTTTCTTTTTGCCTCCAATTGCCCTTTTGTCCAAGTAACCAGTGATGAGTCTCCAGGCCTAGCTCAGGACTAGGGCCTGAGTTTTTACCCTTTTCAGGGGGTTACCTGAGCTTACCACTGTCAGGCAAACTTTTTAAAGGTCTCCTCCCTCTTTCCTCTGCTTCTTTCCTTCTTTTGTGTTACTCAGCCACTTAGTACAGTGAGTTATCTTCTACGTTGCTTATGTAGGGTAGGGGAAGGCCAATTCAACAGGCTTTCTTCTTAGTCACCTTTTCTTCTACCTTAGTTAAAGAAAACCTTATTGAAATGTATATTCAAACCTACTGGCCATTTGGCAACATAGCCTTGTTTTGGACCATCTCCTGCTCTTTAAAATAAAGCCTTTGTTTGTTTCTGTTGTGGTTTAGCCCCAGTCGGCAACTAAGCACCACGCAGCCGCTCGCTCACCCTCCCCCTCCCCAGTGGGATGGGGGAGAGAATCGGAAGGGCAAGAGTAAGAAAACCCACGGGTTGAGATAAGAACAGTTTAATAATAAAATAATAATAATAATAGGAATAGTAATAATAAATGGTGAAAAGGAAAACAAAAAGAGGAACAGAACCCAGGAAAAACAAGTGATGCAACCACTCGCCACCTGCTGACCGATGCCCAGCGATTGCTGCCCCCCAGCCAACTCCCCCCAGTTTATATACTGAGTATGACGTCGTATGGTNGCACTATGCCAGCTACTAGGAAGAAAAGTAACTCTAACTCAGCTGAAACCAGGACACTACCCACATCTGAAAATTTCACCCCAGACAGAGGGCATGATGAGGTTTGCATGGCTGAAAGTCTCAGAGGGAGCTGCAGAGGAATTGCCATGGCACCTTGGCCTCTCCCTGACTGCACCATTTCAGTTTGCTTACTTTTATCATATGGCATGTGGAATTTCGAAATGCAAAATACATGCAACCGTATTATTACAATTTTATTTACTTTTAAAAATTTGTCTCCAACAACATTTCTTATGGAATGCTGATGAGCAGCTTTTCTGCTCTTCCAGCCATTTAGTAAAACACTTCTGAATGTCTCTAACTGCACCAGTTATGCAAAAGGAGTGATTCATTTGCTATGGTATATCTACCACAGGATATGGTGTGTGTACTATGGACAAACCACAGGTAGTATGCTGGCTGGTATACAAGCAATTGTCAAATTGCTAGCTACACCCTTGTCTGCAGTGAGAGAACTGTAGGTAATGAAGGATTGTCTTCTCCCCATGCATGATGACAGGGGCTAATGGGAAAGGAATAAGGTGAAGAAGAAAAAATACCTCACATCTCTCTATATGAATATTAAAAGGAACAGGCTTCTATTGTCAGAACTTAAGTCAGTGACGCCTGTGTTTGGGCTGCTTTTCCTGATTGCACTGAATGTCACAGTACAAAATGCAGCATAACTCTGATTGCCCAGCACTGTTCATGTTCTCTCTATGGGAACTGGGCAGTGATTTTTCTTTGAATACATCATTTACAGCTTGCTACAGTGATTCTGCAAAGTCAATACATATCCTTAGCACAAAGCAAAGAATGAAGGGCATTATGGAGAAAGAGAGAAAGATACTACAGTGACAGAGAAAGATGAATTCCATTGCACAAGCACATTACAGGTTCCATTCATAGGAATAAAATTACTTTTTTTTTCTTCAAACACAAAGTATTTTTCAAAATACATGTAATATGGTTCTATTTAAAAAGATCTTGTGTGCAGCCTACATGTCACTACTGACATAAACTCTCTGGCAGTGAATTATCATATGATTATCTACTGTGCAAAGAAGATCTATTTATTGATTCAAGTCACATATATTTGCAAGGCAAGGTTTGTAGACACAGGTAATATTTTTTATTAGACCAACTGATTAGAATGGAAAGATGGATCAGGCACACAAGCCCTTCCCAGAGCAAAAACTGGTCTGTTTTTTTCCCTAGGTACTCAAGCTAGCTTCATAAAAGGTGTTATTTCTCCTCGCAAACTTAGCTTCTGTTACAGCCTTAGATCACCGTGACTGCTACAATGCTGCTACTTATGTAATTATAAAATACCTATCTGGGAACCTGGTTACTCCTCTGCATTATTAATAGTGTCTGACATGTTTTCACTACTGTACTGGGAATACACTTAGACAAAATCTTCTCCTGACCACCTGAAATAATCAAATTGCAGCCTACAAGTGTTGAGGAAGTTTATGGAAAGCAATTTTCAGCCACAGGGTATTAAGCTGTGCTAGAAGTAGTTTGCTGGAAAGCAGTTACATCCCTTGGACTTGCAGTAGGTATACCCTGTTACTCCTGTGTCTTACTTCCACAGGTAACCAAAAGAGTTAGCAGGTGATCTACCAGTCTTATATTTGCCTATTCCTTGAGATCACTGCTGTTGCAGGGAATGGCTTGGAGTCCATGTTTTCTAAGTGGACTTTAGGACTAAATAGGGAATAAATGAAAGATAAGCCAGACAGGGTCCTCAGTCTCTTGTCCTGACTCAGGTAAGATTTAGGATTTTCAATGGGTGCTTGGCTTGAGCTTCAGAAATCCACCTCATTTTTGGAGAAACATAGCATCTTTTTCCTCTTGAAATTTACCTCATAACCTCTAAGTAATTTCGTTGCAGTTTAGAGGGATCTCACTAACTGTGCTCCTTCCCTGTTTTTCACGTGTGTTGCTTCTGGACTTTGGTTCTGCTGACGGCCGGGGGCAAAGAGCTCAGGGATCTACTGACCAGAGCCACCTGCAAGTCCTGCCTGGTCTCACAGTGTGGATACACTTTGATGAGGAGTGCAGACATCCCTCAGCACCCATGGAGCCTCAGCGGTGGCTCTGAGGGCAAAGCTCTGTACCAGAGCTGGTCAATTTTCTCTGAGCAGGGAACAGAGCATGGGAGATTGCCAGGGGAGAAAAATGGGTGTGTTGGACTTCTCTGCATAAATCCCCCTGGGTGGTTTGAACGCTCACTGACCTGCTGTAAGCAGTGTAGCGTGAACAACGCCAAACTGTCAACTACGTCAATGAGGAGAAGTTTTAGTCTCATCTCACCCCTTCACAATCCCCACTGACAGGCAAAAATTGAACATGTCCTTAACACTAGAAGAAAGGAATCTATTTTGTAGTGTGCTACAGGCATCATCTAGACAAATTGCACCTATATTTTATTTGAACCCATCACAATACAACATAACAAGGCATTTCAATTACCTCAACAAGCTACCAATACAACTTTATCATTTCAATTTTTCATCCCTTTTCTCCAACTCGGCGTTTCTTCTATATATCACTGTAAATCTCATCAGTTCCAGCCCAGTTTAGGCTAATAAATTTCAGTCACCATCTCAAGCCTAATGAAAAGGGGAAGCTCGCAGTGGAGAAAGCCAAAGGCCCCAGTTATTGCCTTGGGCCTCAAGCTCACCCCTCTGAATTGGGAAGTGGACGGGCTCGTTCATCCCTGCTAGCTCAGAGGTGGGTATGGCGCAGAGAGCAGCAGAGCCGTTGCATCCCATTGCAGTAAGCAGGGCTGCTGCGGGGTCGGGCCACCCCCAGGAACAGACCCATATGTCCCCCTAAAGAAAAATTTAGGCAATGGTTTGAAACACGCGGTGCCAGAGCACAGTCTTAGTTGGCATATGTAGAGCCCAAAGACAGACGAGAGCTGTGAATGCAGGTCTGGGACAACGCATTTAAACACAGTAACTTTTATGGTCTCCTGGCATGCTATTCCTGTCTTCAAGGAGGGGGACAAGTTAAGCGGGAAAACAGTTATTTACGTATTAGCTGGAAATGCACTGAGGTGCCCTGCAGACAGGGCAAGAAAAAAATAATTTTGTACCATAATTATGTTTTTTCTAAGAGACAGTGGTAAAGCTTAAGGTTTTCAAAGATTTTATGGATACACAGAAGAGGCAAATGAGTTAAAATAATACTGCAAATCAACATACTTACCTGTTTATTAATTCTGACTAAAATTTGCCATCTGTGACTGAGAATTTTACTAAATAAACCCCACAAATTATAGATTATTGTAGCTAAGAATCTTCACGGCACTGTTTCTTAAGCTCTGGTACTGAAATAGCTCTACTGTAAATGCATATTTACAATAAAAGTATGCTCATAAAAGTTCCAAAGCATTTTCTAGTGACAGTCTGTTCAACTATTTAGTGATTCAAAAGAAAACTCTCCAAGAAAAGCTCCATACCAGTGCAGTACATAAAATATAGAAATGTATGAAAAATGACAAAGGCAGTCACTGTTGAGGTGCCTATAACTTGATTGCTAAGCTGGTTGAAGTAGCTTTTCATAAACGGAATATGTCCTCAGTTTGCCTAGAACAGATAGAATAAGAGCAAAGTCAACAAAAAGCCTCTTCTTTATTTTTCTTTGAAGACATCACTTTCTCTGGAATATAGTAAAAATCTGTGTTCAGGGCACGTTAGCTAATTCTGAGGCATGTGTTCACAAGCAGACACATAAGAGGCTAATTTACATTCTTAAAGGCAACTGAAACTTTATTTTGCATATGTACCTGCCCAGCGTAAGAAGTGGGCTTTCCAGTATGCCCATGTGTGAGCTGGGTTTACAGGTTTTAAAAAAAAAAATTCTGATCTGCTACTGCTGTCACTGTACCTGTCATCACAGCACAATTCAGGCAGAAAACCTCAAGACACGTATCAGACCAAATCCTGTGGACCTTACTCAAGCAAAAAATCTTGTTGATGTCAACAAACATTTTCCCCAAAGAATCTGTTAGCATCATTGAATATCTGCAACAAAACCAAAACAGGTTTTCTTCTTTAGCTCAGGGATCAAGGCATTGGGGAATGAAAATGAAAAAATACCCTCCTTTAAATCCAGATAGGGACTACTTTTATAATTTTTGGATACCTTGGAAGGATCTGAGTTTTTAGGTGAGTATAGAGAACTGTTTGAAGAGCAAGTTCCTTTAAAGACAAGTCACGATGGTCAGATACAGGAGTATTAACCACTCAGAATATGTTTTTTTCCTATGAAGCAATCATTTTAATATGAGAAGCATGCACTTAATGTCCAAAGGGTTTAAAATAGTAACTGTTAGTCAATAAACCTGCATCTTGGGTGCTTTTTTTAGTATTGCTTAGGACCATAGCCAGACCAGGGCCCATTCTGTCAAAGACAACATGTCCTTAGGCCAAAATTCCAGCTGGGGTCTGCTTGCTGGAAATGACACACGCTTCAGTTTCCAGGTCTGACCACCTCCCTACCACAGACTCCATGTTTAGAGTTTTAAGGTAAACAAACCATGATAAACTGTCAATGGCACAGAGGGTTTCGCCTTTGGGTCCAAGAGCTGGAGAGAAGAGAGAAGACCCGAGTCACCTTCTATGGAGGAAGGGTACCTGCTAGAGATAAATCTAAGAGAAGCAAAGAGAATATTTTCAGGAAGCATCTTACTGGTTGTCATAGTCAGAGCCTAGCTGAAAAATCACAAAAAAGAAAGAGTTTCCAGAGAGCTCAGCCTACTTTCAAATTCAGCAGACATTTTTAGCAACAATAGAGAGGAGACAGGTCTGGACATTTTCAAATGGTTTCAGAAGTGCTGAAATAGTCCCCAGTCCAAAACAGCACTGCACATTTGAAGGTACGATTTGTGTTTGTTTGAAAATGAAAGACTATTAAGAAAGAAAATGAAAAGATAAAAGATTAAAACTGCCCAACGACTTATAAATGAAATAAGACATTTATTTTTAAAATTTCTGTAGAAGAGACATCACTCTTTACTAAACTCTAACAGCTATTAATTTATCATAATGTAAATGGTTTAATTAATGTTTAATGACACAGCACTTTCCACAGGAACTGATCTCCAAATACACTGCTTTAGAAAAGGGATTTGGTACCCTAAGAAATACATTTCTGTGAGATGGGACAAATGCGTGGTTCGTGTAAATCATTTTAGCTCCAACAAGGGCAAAAGAATGATGTGGATTTCTACAAGTTTACTACCTGTAAATGATGTTACAAGTAACATATATTATCTTAGTGCTTATCTCATACATCTGTGTGTGTATATGTCTTTGTAGCTCTTTTTGTTTTCTGATAACACAGACAGACTTTGTGAAATCACTGAATTACATTGTTTGAGACAAGTACTTGTAAACTACAATTTTTGCAGTGCTACCCTCTAATGCTATGTACTCTGATGGCAAATGTCACCAGTCTACTAGTTGCTAAGTTATGTAGCAACACTCACACAAGATAAAACAAAGAGATTGTAAGAAAACTCACAGCATTCAATAACGTTACTTAATAAGGTAACTTCCTAAAGTAAGCCCAAAACTCCAACTGCTAAACTTCCTGTAGACGTAGTAAGAGGAAATTAAAAATTAGGCAAAACGTTCATAGCAAGACAGATCTCCTCTAACCATACAGTACTGTAAACATTGAACGTATCACAGAAACCAAATGAAAGATTTGAGCAGCATTTACAGCTTTTCTTGCTTGACTTAGTATTTTTCCTTCTCTCTGATGATTTTTCAAGTTTCCTTCTTCCATACAATAAGGAAACAAAACAAAAGACATTTTCATTTCTAAAGTTCCCCAAAGTGTGGAGTTTCAAACAAATGTAATTTTCCAAGTGCTTTGGAGGCTGTGTCAGTCACAGGGTTATTCTTGGTATAGCCACTGGCAATCCAAGAGCAAAGCAGAATGAATTCTGGAGCAAGACAAAGACAAATGTCTCCAAGTCAAATTCTAACTAGGTGGAATTATCTGTAGGAAATAATTACTAAATCAAACTAGAATACTGTTTGGCACAGGACTGTCTGGCAAGTGGAGAGATACAAGTTAATCTAGGTGCTAGGATTTTATTTTCTTGAGGTATACCTTTAAATATCAAAAGTTTCTGACTTTTTACATTGCTCTTTTTCATTTGTTAGCTTTTGGAAATGTGGGTATGTTGTTTTCAGCTATAGTAAATTTGCTGCTCCTACAGCTTTAGCTCAACTCTTACCTATACTGGCGCTACTACAATTCAACAAAACACTAAAGTTCAACAGCATACTGTTTTGTGAATTAGTTACCTACAAGCAAATTTATAATTTGCTTTCAATTTCTTCACTGGTTCCATCACATGGTACATGTACTCCAGACAATTTAAGCTAACTCAGCCAGTTTGCCTCCTGCAATGAAGGGCCCATTTCCTTCAGTGACAATTTATGTTAATGATAATCAGATGCTTTTTTAATTAACAATGACCTACAAGCATCCCAATATATTTCTCTCTCCCCCCGATGGTAGTTTTTTACAAGACTGTGTCACTCCATTTCATTTGAAACTTGGGGGCTTTTATATTTGTTCAGACAGCGTAAGTCCCACAGCCCCTTAATTTTTGCTTTTGCAGCATTTATGTTTGTATTTCCCTGTCAGCGTGTGTAGCTCTAGAAATGGTAGCACGGGGGGGGGCTGGGGGGGCGCTGTGTTGCTCCAGCTGTGCAGAATTGATCTTCAC
>VYZW01031781.1:32943-87772 GCA_013401315.1 Balaeniceps rex
CTACACGATGCTAAAACTTTCACTTCAGCTCCATTACCAGCCAAACACCAGTTTTGGCTGACACATGAGTGTTTGAGTTCTGTTTTGACAAAAGGTGCCAGACTGAATGCACTAGATAAAAATGTCCTTCACGCATTTACACTCCTGCAGTTGCAAACAGATCTGGTACAGACGTCAAAACCATATTTCAGTTCAAATGCACGAGAACCACTCCATAGGAGTAGTGATGCATATTCACTCCTCATGTTCTTTCATGCCTCAAATTACTCAAGACTTAACATAACCTAACTACAGGTTTAACTGATTCCCTGAACAATAGCATTTCACTGAGCTGAGATGACAATTCACAGCCATCAGGAGTCTATGACATTGGCAGTTGTTGTTTTTGTTGCAATAATGAAGTTTATTAAGGATACTAAAACCAGCAAATGAAATCCAGCTAGGCAGGTAAATATTACACATGAATCTGAAGACATATGAATGTGAAGCAAATTTAAACAATGGACTTGATACAGCAAAGTGAATGTAAGATTTCAAGTTTCTGCCCTCCTTCCTTTCTTCCTTCCTCCCTTCCTTTCTGCCTACCTTCTGTCCTGCCTGCCTGCCTTCCTTCTTCCCTGCCTTCCATCCTACTTTCCTGCCTGCCTTCCTGCCTTACTAAGCAGCCAGCTAGGGCAAGTGGCTTGTACCATTTATGATCTTGCCTTCCATAAAGAAATTAACAGAAACATCCAACTTCTTTCATAGCTACAACACGAAATTTCTTCTTCACCTGATCTGCTACACGCGCACTCTAATGAGAAGCTTCTTTGACTTTGAAACTGGAAAAGTTTCTTTCCCTTCCTCATGACAAACAAAAATAAATCACACCAGTATATACATCAGCCTTTTTCCTTCTGCACTTGCAGAATTTTTTGCAAATTAGAACTTCTAGAAGTGTTACTGTCCCTTTCCTTTAAGAGTAAGCAGCATAGTAGCATTCTTTTGTAGAGATCAATTTGCAGGTAGATGCTGATTTGTAGGACCTGGTCCTCAATAGACATTGCAAAATATCCTTGTCCTATTGCACAGCTAAGAAAAACGTTGTTTTCAAAAGCTTATCAAAATATTTTTATTTGGTATTGGGGTTGGTTCCCTCCCCCTTCTTAAATCTAACAGACACAACTCGATGTTTCCCAAGTGCCCTTACCAGGGAATATTTCCCTATTCACAAATAACAAATGGGCTTACAAGACTGAGGAAACCGTAAGGAGAAGGGGACATGCAAAAGGCAGAAAAATTGGGTATTATTATACCTTCCTTAATGATCAGTGAATCTCACTCCCAGAGTAACTTTACCTGTAGTCCATTGCCTTTTTTTCATGTGCTGGTGTGAACATGCAAAAGGCAAGGGTAATTTATTGTACCACAATTCCCATGCCATAAACATTATTCATGGTCTGGTGGCACCCTCCTCCCTTGGGAAATATGATCTAGTTTTGCTTCAAGGCTCATGCAATTAACACATCTCTGATGATTTCTGTTTTGTTGCAAGAATAGGCAGGAGGAGCATTGTAAGAATTCGCTAAGGTCTGCTCTCATCCTCTGCAGTTTGCAATGTATCTCACTAGGAGGACAATTTAAGTCATCCTTGACTGAGGAGTTGTCCTTGGTCATCTTACACTGAACAGTGCTCCCAGCTGTTCAGTCTTTCCATGGGAAACAGCCACCTTGCCAGGAACATTGGAGAATAAAAGTCTTTCTCTTGCTCTCAGTTTAGCTCAATGCCTCAGCCAGTTCTGTGTTTGTTTCTAGCTATGGTGGCTGCCACAATATTGTCAGTGGAAACTCAGAAGGAAGTTGATACAGAGAAGGTACTTTCTGTACTGAGTTTTCTAATCTCTGAATAGGAATAAGCAAAGAATTCCTCCATTCCTGAATTTTCTGCTCATTTCAAGTTCTGGGTAAATAAGCTGAGGAACTGGCTCTCCGCACATTCTTTCACGTGCCCAACAAGACGTAGGAGCAGAGAGATCGCTATCCTCCACATCACATTCATACCTGGCATCTTGAGGATCACAGGGCTAGGAGCAAGCAAGTCACCTATAAATGTAGCTTCCAATTTTGAAGGTCCTATGTTGCCCATAGATGAACACATGTGACCTAAAGTGCAGTGCCCATCTCCATGGTTTTACTGTGGTTTTTCCCCTCTGTTCTGGTTATCTTGTTATGAACTCTGTCACTTCCACAGTATGAGCCTTCTATTGCCTCTCCCCAGCTCTCCTGTCTATGATGGTTTTAATTGATTTCATCTGACACATCACAGACACAAAAGCCTATCAACTGAAATGAAGGCTTCTCTATATTTTGACCAGTTAACCTTAGGCTAGTGCAAAACGAAGAACACAAGAACTTCCATTCTTAGCACAGAGTTTAGTGAACACCAAGGTCTAGGGGGTCTGAATGTGTCTCAGTAGATAGTATGAGTGTATGAAAGGCTGAGTGACTTCACCAGTAGAGTTCCCAGGGACCTGTGGAAGAACATTGTGTTTCCTCTTGTGGAAACTCACCCATGAGTTTGGGTACTGAGAGGACTGAAAACGTGGGAGAACTGAGCCTAGGACACCAGCAGATGTTACAGTTAATTGTCAAAGTCATTGAGATTTAGCTGCTTGTTTCTGAGGAGTGAAGCCCCTGTCTCTACTCCTGCAGCAAGCAGTAGGTGGTGGGGACCTCTGCTCTCATGGAGGCCATGGGCTTACGTGGGATGCAATGGAGATGTCTTGTTGCACACTTCTGAGGGCAGGATAAAGCCCTCTGGAAAGTGCTTCATGTTAATATTTTTGGGGGGAACTCCTTTAAAGAGTATATAAAAATATGAAACAGGAATCTAAATCAGAGTGTTTACTGTGTTTCAAGATGCAAGGTTTTCATATTATTATTAGTATGCACAAACATCGCTACAACTAAGTTGATACTGTCCACATCCAGATTGTTTTGAAATAAAGTACCAGAAAATTAAATGGCAGAATTTACATAACTCTGGAGCATTTATCATACTACATTATTATGCCCTTCAACTGCCAAATACATGCCACTTGTCTGAGACAGTTTAATGTGACCTGGAATAGTTTTGCATTAATATCCTCTTAGGCTAGGTCTACATTAGCAAATAGTGCTGCATGATAGGAAGGGATCTGTACAGTGAAACAGCTGATACAGAAGATCTAACATGAACACTGTACACATTTTGGAAGGGTTTACTTTAGACTAGGTCTAGTCTGGTCCTGTGAACTGAATGCCTGTGAGTGTTTGGAGCATATCAGTGTGCACCCAGAGCGCATCTTCTGGTTTATTTTCATCCAGAAGTTAGCACGTTTTCAATACAAATATGAAACAGTGCAGAGTAAGTATGACAACTGAGAAATTTGCTTAAAAAACCTCATTCCTCATCTGAACTAAAACTCTTATGTAGAAGCACCTTAGAGACCAATTGTTTTTCCACATAAGAAATCAAAAGAAATCTTAAAAGTCAGAGAATTCATACTATGAGGCCTTAGCTGATTAATTTTAATGCTGAAAACAACTGACAGAGTCCTGTGCAAATTTTAGTACAGGTCTCAAGTGGCTGTGTCTACACTCAGCTCTGGCATCCAGATGTGCACCTTCTAGAAGGAAAGGGGATGTGGTCAGATAGTGTGGACAGTGGGGAGATGGGGCCCATACAGTGCAAAACAGAGCACACCTGCACCTCACAGCTTATCTCAGAGAGGGCAGATCTGGTCAAGGCCAAGATGTTTCATGAGGAAGAGAGAAACTGGGACTTAACACTGATCATGTCGGCTTCATAGGCTGTAAGTAAGGACAGGCTGTGACCCTCTGTCTAAATGAGATATACTAACGTACACTCCTGAATAGGTGAGAGCTGCCTGAAATATTCCAGCTTGTGAAACATTTGGAATTTGGCTGATAGACTTCAGGAAATAAAACTTCTAAAAAATGTAGCACAAAAAGAGGAGAAAATAAAAATGCTCTTAGTCATTCCCTGGAGCACAAACAGCCGTTCAAACAATATTCTGAGTAAGGATGAGATTTAAAGCTCAGTGCATGGGGCAGACATTGTAAAAATCAAGGAGAAATTCCCATTTCCATCTATTTCTGTTGCAGGAGCCTTGCTGTTGGCTGGCGTAAAACCTCATCAGCAGAGGATAACTGAGGCTTCTGGAGTCTCTGACATAAATAAACTTTAATAGGTGTAATAAAACATGTCACTACTATAGCAACATTGGAACTGACACACTTGGTCAGATCATTTCTGGGGTGGAGACCACCAGAACCAGAGATAATACTGAGGCTATATTGCAGATATATTGATATCTACAACATCAGTAAAGTATTTTCAGGTTTATTCTCCTGACATTTCTTAATGCAGTCAGTTTTGGTTTTATGCTTTTTTCTTTTTATCTCGTGTGCTTGCTTTTTGGATGAGGTTTTTCACTCAGCAGATGTTTTCACTGAGCTGGCCACTATGACACATAGGTTTCTAGGATTCATCTATCTAGAGCCCAGCAGAGGCTATGTGTTGTATGAATTACATCCTTTCCACAGGTTTTCATCAGACAACACATTATTACCCAAATGTTTACCTCTGGCTTGGATTAGTTTATTCAGATTTGTATTGAGATCTCTACAAAGAACCTTCCCTTCTGGATTCTCATGTCCAGTTATCCTGAAGGACTCTGTTGTTGCATGAGTGGAAAGGCCAACATGAGGGCCTGATTCAGAGACAGTGGGGCTCTTTATGTTGACTTCAACAGCCTTTGGATCATAAACCAAGCAATAAATTCCTGCAGTATCTAAACTGTGTCAAGCACATCATGTAAGCTTGACGTAAGCATGCCAAACTGCACCCGAAGTCCTTTCTGGAGAGGCAGACTTCTTTAACCCATGTAATATAAAGACATAGCCAGAGAGACACAAAATAAAGCAGCCAAATACAGGTTTCTTCACTCTCCAATGACAGACAGAAAGAAAAAGAGCTATAAAAAACAGTTACTGGCTGCATCACATAAACCAATGCTGGACACTCATATTCCAGAAGTGAGATATTGTGAGGCTGAATGTAGCCTTGATGAGGATAAGAGGGAGAGGAAACCTGCATAATACCTCCCACACCACCAGAATCAGAGCATTCTCCCCTCCAGCAGTGCTAGTGACATTACCACTTTATTCCTCTATCTAAAGCCACTGTTAAGTAGAAAGCAAACTAGAACTGATTGTCTTAACATTCTTATCTGGGACCTTGCACAGCCAGAAGGCTACCCACTGCAGATGCTCCTGCCGTTCCTACCAACAGGTGAAAGCACAACCAAGTGCAACATGCTGCTATCAGCTGTGCTGGAACTAACCCCAGATTTGCTCTTGTGTGTCTGTATAGTTACTTCAGATGTATATCAACTTGGCTGAAAACAATATCTGACCAGTACTTTATGTTAAAAAGATGCAGCTGTAGTAATTGAACTTACCTGGATATACTGAAAAGGAGAGGTTTCTAACAGACTGCCATGCTGCCAGTGCTGGTGGTGGTGCAAACCCTTACTTTTTAATCTAAATGGGAAAATTTTCAGTTACTCCCTTCCTGTCTGAATCTCACAATGTTAAACTCATTTTCTACTCACTGAAAGTTTCATATTCTCAATCTTCTGTTTCACTGAATTTGCACCTTTGTTACATCTCTTCCCCATTATTAACTCACTTCACAGACTTGGCAGTCTTAATCTTGACCTTTCCATCACTGAACCTCAGGGTTGCTACCTTATTTGTAAAAATCAGCTGTTGAGTTATAAATAAATAATACAATAAAATAATAAAATAAATGAAACAGGCAAAACTGCTAGTAGTTACCTTGGAGAACCCAGAACAGCTTTCTCATCTTTTTCTGCACCATCCAGTAACTTAAGGACAAGTTTGAAGAAAATAGGTGAGAGACAGTGTCTAAATTATATGCCTTGTTATATAGCACCTGCTTTACTGAAGTCCTGCTCCTTGGCCTTTGCCATTTGCAAATGCCTTTGTACCTTCTCAGTTGAGGTAACTCGTTTCCCTTTGGCTCCTGATTCATGTTCAGTATCTTTAAAATCTGATGGCCAGGTATATTTGCACACTTTTTTCATTTCAGTCACCAAACAGCAGTCTGGAATCCCCTTATGTATGTGTTTATATGCTGCTCTTCCTTTCTCCTCTCCATCCTTGCACTTATCAGAGCCCCAAACATGTGAGCGCTGCCTTGCATGCTTGGTGCCTGCTCTGCAGAGGTGGAGGGGGCACTCTGGTCTGGCACCCGGTAGCAGGGAGCGATGTTCATTAGGCATTCAAGATTTAAGACTCCTGAGAAAGCTAACTCCTGGGTCTGTGGCCAGAACCAACCAGCTCTGCATAACTTCATCAGATCCTCAGTACTCTGCACAAGCTCTGTCCTGGGAGCTGAGCACACACCCTAGCTTTTCTTCCTTTACAACAAAAGGGCTTACCATTAAAATGCCCAGCTATAATACTTTTCACACCCAGCTCTACACAACTGCAGCCAGCCTAACACCTACACTAGGGGCTCAGACAGTGTGCTGCATTGTTGCTCAGGCTCACAGACTTGCCCCTCCAACCTCAATGTCGCTTGCCTAGGGGGGCAGTAAACGTCACGATATGACTCTGACATCTGTGTCCTGGAAGTGCCCTCTGCCTCAGCCTGCCAGGCTCACCACCTGACTGAGGACCCCTCAGAGGGAGCTGGCTGACCTCTGGCAGCCCCAGCCTCTCTCCTCTCTGAGACTCTGAGAAGGTGACACTCCTGTCTGGGTTGACAGTTTCAGGCAACTGCAGATAACCACTACCTCTGGTGATACCATGGCAATTCACAGCCAGCATTTACTGACATGGGTAGGTACAGTTTCTTTTTGTGAAGTAGCGGTGGCCCTGGTGTCCCCAACTCACATCAATCAGGGGGGGTGTTTTGCCCTAACTGTCACTTTGCATATATGTAATTCCCCAGAGACTCTGGCATCTGTTCCTAACAGCCCAGGCATTCTTGTTTTCAGCAGAACAAAATGTTATGCCTACGGACTAGCCGCTGTCAAAACCAGTTACCTTCTGAATTTCTCCCTTCTTAATGCACCTGTAGATGCTGTTTGCAAATAGAGTCAAAAGATGTCTCGCTTTCTCCTCCTTGTTTTCTACAATTCCAGGTATTCTCAGGACTCTCATTTTTGCTTCCTCAGCTTCTTCCACTCAGCACAACATATGTCTTGATTGCCTTTTACTTCAGGAACCGTGGCACTCTCAGAGCTCACTTAATGCTCAAACTGCTTCAGGATGATTGGCTCCAGCCTTTGCTATTTAGGTTGCTCATTATATTAGCAAGAGTTTATGAGTTCCTGGCTTAGACTTACTGGATTCATCCTGCCTAGCTGACACACCTTCAGGAGGAACTTTGTCTCTTCACACTTCTTCTTATAGCTCATGGGGAAGGAGAGGAGGATAGAAGCTGTTCTCTGGAATTGCCTCTGCCTCATTCTCCTCCCTTCATTAGCTGCAGGAGGAGATGATGAATGTGATGAGATAGGGTCCTCCTGCAGGTGTTTCAGAGAAGCGAGATGGAGCTGGGCCTCTGAGCGATCCAGATTTTGGAGTGGTTTTTTTGCAGAACTTCTCTTCAATTGAGCAAATGTAACTGGAAACAAGTTAAGCCTGACTGACACTGTTAAACACCTTGCTACATCAACCCTTTATAAAAAAACTTCATTAGGCAACTGAATTACTTAGGATTGGGGGGATAAGAGGTGTGTTTTCAGTTTCTCAGGAGCTTTTCCAATGAAAACGTTATAAATCACAGTGAGCAGAAGGTACATAGGGTTTGTTATCTTAGCAAGCATATTGCTACCTCAAGTTAGACTAGACGACATATCAGACCTAGCTTTTTGGGGAAAAAAAAAAAAGAAGTTTCCCTTGGGTGGAGATAAGTTCAAAGAGCTATGCATTCCCTATAGCAGAGAGGACTAAGACTCAATTACACTGTAATTCTGCTTTTATCCCTGATGTCTTCAGAGAGCAGGGATCTGGCATATGGAACCTCCTTGCACCTTCACAATACAGAAGAACAATTGGAGAGGAGAAAGACACATCCCACTAACAGTGTGCGCGCATCAGGACACTGCAAAACTGGAATGCTGAATGCTCATAAATCCTTGTATTTTCTAAAAATAAAATAACAAACCTAACAAGTACTTCCTGGTAGCATCTCTGTCTTGTCAGAGAAGCATATTCTTCTTGCCCAATGGATGTACACTGGACTCTGCAGCTTGCCGGGCAGGAAGCACTGCTTTTTTGTAGCCGTTTTCATGTGGACACTCACACAGGGACAAGAGCAAGTTGTCACCTGACACTTCTCACTCCGGGTTGAGAAAACTGCCTCCTCAGAGCAGTGCCTATGTGGCAGTGTCAGGCAAGAGCCTTCCTGTTTTCTCCCATGTTATTCGGCAGGTTTCAGAAGAGCTCCCTTTTCAGGGAGCTGTTGATGTTCTGCAACTGATGCCTCTCCGGCTCATAAATGCTGAGTGTTGTACCATAATCAAATTCTCATAGGTAATTGGAGACAATAAGCAGGTTTTTCTTCTGTGGCTAAATACTACAGTCAACAAGGTACACACTGGGGCCCTGGCAATTCATTTGCTGCTGTGAGATCATGGTGGGTTGACCTTGGCTGGCTGCCAGACACCCATCCAGCTGCTCTCTCACTCCCCCTCCCCAACAGGACAGGGGGAGAAAATAAGATGGAAAAGCTCATGGGCTGAGGTAAAGACAGGGAATTCCCTTACCAATTATTATCATGGGCAAAACAGACTTGACCTGGGAAAACATAATTTGTTGCCAATTAAAATAAAGCTGGGTTGAGAAACAAAGACAAAAACTAAAGCGCCCTCCCCCTTTTCCCAGGCTGAAATTTACTCCTTTACTCCTGACTCCTCTGCCTCCTCCCCACCAAGTGGTGCAGGGGGATGGTGAATGGGGGGCTGCGGTCAGTCCATAACAGCTCCTCTCTGCAGCTCCTTTCTCCTCACGCTGCTCCTGCCTGGGGCCTTCCCATGGACTGCAGTCCTTCAGGATAAGCTTGCTTCAGTGTGGGCTCTCCATGGGCTGCAGCTTCCTGCAGAGCATGTCCACCTGCCCCGCCGGGGTCTCTCCCGGGGCCGCAGGGACATCTCTGCCGGGGCGCCAGCAGCACCTCCTGCCCTCCTCCCGCTCTCCCCTCGGGGCTCGCAGGGCTGTTTCTCACACTGTTGCCCTCAGCCCCGGCTGCCGGGCAGCGTTTTGCCCTTCCTTCCCCAGGCTTTCCCCGAGGCGCCCGCCCGTGGCTGAGGGGCTCAGCCCTGCCCTGCGCTGGGGCCGTTGGAGCCGGCTGGAACCGGCTGTGTCCGGCGCGGGGCAGCCCCGGCCGCTCCTCACAGGGGCCGCTCTGCAGCCCCCGCTGCTGCTGGTGCCGCTGCCGGCACCTGGGCACCTGCTCCCGGTACAGAGATTTCTAAATGTTTCCCCTTACACATTAAATATATGTATGCGGTGTACACATATATTATACATACGTGTAATTCAAATATACATGTAAATACATACATATGGCTTGATTATGTGATACAGAAAAGCTGTTAATCTTTGTAAACACTTTGTTTGCTTAGGGAGTGAAGAGGCATCATTTCTCTCTTCCACACCAGCCCTTCTTCAAGCCATCGGCCAGACCCCCGGCTCTCACAGACCAGGCACCAACGCAATCATGTGCATTTCACTGCGCAATCACCATGAAAGAGGCCTCTACAAGTAGCGCTTGAGCTAGGAGCTAAATCAGGATGAAGTACCCTTCTTCTT
The DNA here is from genome assembly GCA_013401315.1 of Balaeniceps rex. Lineage (NCBI taxonomy): Eukaryota > Metazoa > Chordata > Aves > Pelecaniformes > Balaenicipitidae > Balaeniceps > Balaeniceps rex. The sequence goes on from VYZW01031781.1 coordinate 42,835, forward strand.
TTTACTGACTACTTAGGTAGCTTGTCCAAGGATTATTTGATCTACTACGGACATTCACTTAAATCTTTTATTTTGGGATATCAGTTGTTATTTAAGACCGTATGATCTCTGGAAACTGTGAGTGGAATATTGGTATTTCTGTACTAACTCTCCTATCAATACCCCGTATTCTCAGATTGTTATTTTTATCTACAGTTTAGCTCCATGCGATTTAGAGATGGAAATAATATGTTAGCTAATCCAGTACATTTCCTATAAACGTGCCATTGCTCCCTGAAGTGCCTTGTATAGGCTTTTTTTATCTTTAAACACACAGGGAAAACTGAGGAGCTTTTGGACTGTTTAATATTTTTGGTGAGTTTTTTTTTTCTTGGGGCACATGACTCAAAACTGCTTTGTGCCTGATGTCCATTCGATCTGGGCAACACCTAAATTGCAGGTGAGATGCTGTCTACATCAAGCTCCATGTTCTTGCTTTCCTAGTTGCCTATGCTGGGACCAGTTTAGAGAAGACAGCAGCTCTCTGCGTACCTGGGTTTCCTTCCCAGCGTGGTTCACATTGGGTCCCATTCTTCTGGCATCAAGGCACAGCAGCAAAGTGCCACAGAAACTGAGAAGCACCACAATGTCTGGAGCTTAGAGTTAGCTCTGGTGGACTTAGGATCTAGCCCTTTACATCCCATTTAAAAGCATTTATCTGATAAGCTTTTTGGTGCCAAGATCTACCCCTTTTCAGGCTTGTGATATCTTGAAGGATGAAGGGGGCACCTGAATGTAGAAAAATATTGTGTTTTTATTATGCACAAATAAGAAGACCTTTTTTTTTCTTAAAATCATCAGTTATCTTTGTTTTTCAGTTGAGAAATGCAGCAAGAATTAAGGTTCACAATATCTGCGCAAGAACTGAGAGTGCTGATGTGCAGCATACTCTTATTTTTCATGCTTAAACTGCTGTAATTCTCTTTTAACTGGTCTTCCCACTAGGCAAATTTAACGCCTTCAAGCTGCACAAAACTATGCAGCTCATCTTCCCATTGGGAGTAAGCCAAATCTACATATTTTTCCTTCATGGCAGTAAAGTTCTGCAGTGATTTCAAAATGTTATCACTCACATTTTTTAAAGCTCTCTGTGGTCTGTCTCCAGGACCTGCTGATAGCATATTCCCAACAGTTCAAGCAAGAAGAATCTCTCAAGTATCCTCAGACTTAATCAGAAAGACTTGTCAAAGCTTCCTCATGTGATGCACAGACACAGGGATATAATTTAAACCATATAATATTTGACAGTCGATTTCCTCTTTGCATTCCACACTTAGATGAAAGGACTTTTTTATTATTGTTATTTAGCCTTGAGTATTTTAACTTATAAGTTATTATATTTTTTAATGTGGTTTAAAACATACTTCAGGGCTGAGAACGTCTCTGCCAACTTTTAGCCCAGATTAAATTTTTATGGCTTGATGGGGTTTATAAGGGAGACGCTGACACAATCTTAACTTGGTAGCACAAATAAGCCTCTCATATCTTTTCCACTGCAAAAGTGAATTTGGGGCTTGCAAAAAGATGCTGGATCGAAAACTTAAGAAAATTCTGTCCTCTCTTTATTCATGGGAAGGAGCAAACTGCAAGCACTTCAGTATTCCTTAAACTGCCTGAATAATCTGTTTTATCTCTGTTTTGGAAGGACCAACGATAGTCCTTTCAGAAGAGATTAATTCCACCTCTGTGCCCAGTCTGTCTTTGGCTTCTACGTTGAGGCTTATGTGAAGAATGCCAAATGTAATGATGGGATTTTTTTTTGATGGCACAGACATCTGTCAGCTAGAAATTAGGCTAGAACCACCATTCATTTTACATAGGCCACCCAAAGGTAATAACTCTCTGTTAGTATTGATTTGGAATACATTTGAACCCTTGACCTCTGAGATGAGAGTCCTCGTACCAAATCCCAACCCACTTATGTGTCTGTTCAATCATCTGTAAAATGAGACAGCTTGACTATTTTTAACCATGATATTGATGTCATGTGTAGTATAGGAGTATATTTATGTGCAAACAGTGTATACAGACGTCTTGGAAATACTGGAAGCTTAGACCACAGTCAGGAGCATTCAGAGTTTAAGCAACTTCATTGTTATATTCAGTGCAAAGATAAATCACTACAGCAGATGAAATGACTCCATTAATGCCTGTGTGTACCGAATGGGATTATCTCATTTTAAAGAAGCTGGTCAAAGTAAGTAAAGACCAGGTCACTCCATGGCTCATCCTTGTGGATGGATCTGAACCTTTGCAGAAGTCTACAGCATGATTTCTGTAGTATTGAGGCTGGCAGAAGAGTTGTCTCTGTTCCTCTGTTCTGCTTTTGCTACCGCCTACCCACCACCAGTGGTCTCTGCCTCTCCTGCAGGGACTGGCAGCTTGCACCGACACCTTTTTTATGGTTACATTACAAGCATAATCATCAAAATGATGTGCATTAAAAACCACTACTTTAAAGAATTAGATTTAAAAAAAAACCCAAACAAAAAAAATTTTGTGTTCTGATTAAACCCCCAAATTACTTTTGTGCTCTGATTTAGATTACAAGGGGCAGGTGGGGAAGGTGCAGGAGTGGGGGATCGATGAGAAAAGAAGGGGAGGAAATCTCTTAAATGAAGAAGTTTCAGTTTGAAAGATGAACCTTTCAAAGAAAAAAAATACACATCATCTTTGGTATCCTTTATGTCATCTCCTGAGACAAGTGTGAACCCACCTACAGTAAATAATGGGGCAAAAGCTATGAACAGATAAGTAAAGCCCCATGAAATTTGAAACTTCAGTCCTTTAAGAATTATAAGCTGAGACATTTTTGTCCTAAATGATAACATAATTTCCCAAAACATAATTTTGAAGACAAAGGAAGTGAAATAAAATAAAATCTAAAAAATGCTTTTAAGAAAGGCTGGAAAGACCCATTTTACAGTGCTTGAATGTTTTATTCCAATCTCCACTTTTAAACCAGACTATAAAATTATTATAATTAAAAGAAACACCATGCTGATAATGTTCAGAAACACTTTAGAATAGAATGTTTTGATACCACTAAAAGGATTCACTTACTGTCCCTACCCCCCCGCCATTTTGTCATAATTGACATATTCCCGTAGACATTGTTTTGTTCTGATGAAATACCATTTTCTGACAGGAAATGTTGCAGTAAAAAGTTTCTGACCAGCTCTAGCACTGAGAGGAAAAATTCTATGAATATTTAAGTTTCACTTTTAATTTTCAGTCCACCTGATCTATCTTTTTTTATCCGTTTGTTGTCCATAGTTATTTTTAAATAACTCATTTAATATTAAACAAGTACTTCAAGAAAAAAAAAGTGCTGCAATTTAATTTAATTAGCTTTGCCTTTTTTCCCAGCCCATTACTGACTTTCAGAAAGTTGTATTTAAAAGTAATTTTTAAAAGTACCTGGATGCCCAGCTTCTTAATTTTTAATGAGAAATACCACAGCACCAAGTGATATGTTCCAGTATCTCATGCAGGGTTCCCTGGGATGACTTTTTCTTATGCAAATGGGTTAGTTAAGTTTTGCCTTGAACTCGTGTGATAAGACCACTGATTAGGCAGGAGGCAAAACTTTGTGACACATAATGATGTAATAGATCAGATATCGCCCACAGTTTTCCTCCTCACTATGTAACTTGTAAAAGATACCAGAAAACTATGTTAACTGCCTCTTGGGTCCATTGTGGAACTCTGTGTGGACCTGCATTAGCAGGGATGAGCAAAGTGTTGCACGCATTAGCTCCATATGCACAAGCCTTTGCTCCTGCTTGCTGCCTTGTGGGTTTCCCTGGAATTTTACATAGTCATGGGCTTCCTCCTTACATCCTCTTTGGCCACCTGCCCTATCCTACCAGGAGTCTTCTCCTTCCTGGACAGAAAAGGCTACACAGCCCTTTCAGCAAAAACTGACCTTCGGCTCCAAGAATCAAAGGTCTTTGCCTCACTTGAGCTGAGGACAACTTCCACTGACTGTGTACCTGACTAGAGTATCTTAATTAGGGTCTGCTGGGTCACTCTCCAGAAAAAAAGATGACATTTTACAGGCAGGTTAAACAGGTCTAATTCTAAACCATGCATAGCTCTATGTTCATCGAGGCTGTTTGAGATATAATTAAGAGAAAGAAATCAGATGAAGCCATTTGCCCAAGCCCTATTTTGAAAAGTGAGGAATGGCCCAGTTGTGTGATGTACATATAGAGAGATTCATCCTCCCAGTTCTTGCTAGTAGCCCTGAGAAAGCTCTGAGTGCTCTTCCATAGTTAGTCTTCCATGCATATGGCTGTACAGGTTGGGTACTGCCAGAAGCAGGACAGTATTTCTAGTGTTACGTTTCCCACATGTTGGGCAGAGATCCCAGACTTGATGGAGGAAGATCATAGAGGACTGCCACATTCTGGTCACAAAATCAGAAAATACTATTTGCAATGGCAGGGGGAAGGAGGGGAGAAGAACATCGATGGTCCTGTTTCCTTGGAAGAGAAGCACAAAGAGAATTGAGGAGATGTTACTTTTGTGTACTACTTGGTTCTGAGTATGCTGTTTTTTCTGTGGCATCTGGAGGCATCTGAGGTAACTCTTCACTATCCAGGCTATTGTAGGAGGGAAAACAGGAGTGTGTTAACTTGGATAAAGCAAAACCCCAGACAATTTTAGTGTAAGTGAGGTTTCAGAGATATACAGTGAAGTAACGAGAAACAAGAAAGGGTAGTGATGTTGCTGCCATGGAGGATAGAGATACGTCTAGCAATGACTAGGCTAGCAATGACTTAAGCAGGTTAGTCCACTTAGTCTGCCTAATACTACTTCCAAACCTAGCTGGCTGGGATCATAGAGCTTAGAGCATAGACTATCTGCAATGTGGATAACCCCTCCTTAGATAATTCATAGGTAATAGACAGACCAAATGTTTGTTTTTTTTTTTTTAAATCTTTAGACAACACCCCCAAACCCACCTGCCTGGAAGCTTTTGAGAGATCTGTGGGACATTTTGTACTGCCAGTCAGCATGAGATAATATAACAATAATCTCTACCTTTCCTCTTACCTCTTGAGGCTGATTTTATCACAGATCATTAGATTTTAGCTCCTTGCACTGGCCCCATGTCAATGGAAAGACATAGGAAAGACTGTAAGGCATGTAAACATAGAGAAAACTTGCAGATGGGCCTCATTTTCTGAATGGCCCTTAAACGGTAGGCATAAATAAGGATAATAGATATCTATCTGATTTGTGGATGCAAACAAGAACTGTGTTGACAAATCAGACATTTAAATCAGACATTTGCTCCTGCAACTTACTGTGCCTGCATAATTGAGGTCCATTTAAAAATCTGCTCTAAGAAGTACATTAATGAAGAGAGTACATTGGAAATTTATTATAATACTTTTTCACTCATTTAAAAAATATTTTTCAGTAGATCTGTCTTTAAATGGGTTCTATGTAATATAGTTCTCTTGGGCTGATTAGCTCTAAGAAGGCTGCTGTTAAACAAAATCCTGACTCGTGCGATTTGTATCATGTGCTCTGTTATTGGTAAGGACTTGTGCATTTTTCCTTTTTTAAAATGCCAGGTATCTCTGGGGATAAAATCTACGGCTTTTGTAGATGTTGGCTGAAGATAAGCAATACACAGACATATTTCTGTAGGGCTCATTTCACAAATGCTCTCAAAGGACTAAATCAAGAATACCTGTAATCAACAAGATTTGGTTCAATGAAACTAGGAGTCTTTTCATCAGCTTCCTATGCTCATTTAAGTATTTCTGTTAAGAACTGCAATTCATGATGATATTTGCTTTATAACAGTATACATATGGCTTTTCATATAGAAGGTACTCATCAGACTTTACTCAAATTCTTGTGGCTTGGTTCTACTTGTACCTATGTTTTCTTTCTCACCAGGTCCAAATACGATTTGCCATCTATCCACAGAAATCACTTGAACCCTTCTGCCCTACAATACAGAAAGACACTGTTCTCTAATAGAAAACGTTGGATGAATCCCAGCTCCTAAAATAAAGGAACAAATACTTCCTTGCCTACCTCTATAAGCCTTACAAAAAATGCTGAAGATTACTCAGCTGAACTTGGAAAAGCTCAAGCCCTCTTACAACCTTCTGTTTTAAACAATTACCTAGACACTAACGGTAAACGTCCGCAGACAACTTTCTTTTAAACTTTGCTATTAAGCAATAAGCATAATATCGATAGCTGACTGATTTATGCAGTGCCATTTCCTGACTTCCTAGTGCATCATTGATTTCAAATTACAACACACACTGCATCCTTTACCAAAAATGCAGCCCTTTCTGGAGAGAAAAGTGGTTCCTCCCTTGCTGGCTGCAGAGAACCAGAAAAAAAATGTTGGGACAGGAAACTGGAGGAGAATATCAGTGAGCAGTATTATTTGTGTGTTGAGAGCTCAAGTGTGACTGTCACCAGCCCTGTGCCAAACAGAAACAAACTGGAGTAAACTCGAGTCACAGAGAGACAGAGACAGTGTTCATTCTTCCTGGCTCCCACCGGCTGTGTTTTGGCATTAATGCGCCACATTCACTCCTCTCCCAGCGCTGCACATCTCTTCCCTGGGGAGCTGGCGGGCGAAGCCGAGACTCCCTTGCTTCCTGAAGCTGTCTTGCCCCTTCACTTCCCTGCCCAGGCGCATCGGATGCGTCACTGCTCAGCCTGCAGCTGCAGCGAGATCACACAGGCATCCCGTACCTGTCTGTGCCCTGCTGGAAAGAGCCCCAAGGAAACTGCCTCGCCCGTGCCCACATACACAGACTGGGAACTCCCCACGTTTTGGCCATGCATGGCATTGCAGTCTTTTATTTGCCTTTTCTAACCGTAATACTAGTTTCCTGTTGCTAATCAAGACTATATTAGGTTACTCTACCAATAACTTTCACTGAATAACATCTCACCTGAGACAGAGCCTTTTTTTTGCTGGGCTTAGAAGAAGCAAATGCAGGGGGACACACTCCAGATGCTGTCTGGTCATCAGGAATGCAAATCCCTGGCTCTGTTACAGCTCTTCAAAATATGGTACCTCTACACAAACCAGTAAATGAAGTCTGGTATGCTAGTCCTCAGCCTGTGACCCTGCAGTTACTAACATTGCGGCAGTCTTTGTCCTATAGTCATCCTGCATCCAATAAATAAATACGTGGAGAGGTGATTAGCAGTAATTTTATACTGTTATCAGTTTATTTAACAAATGACTGAAATTCTGCCTGGGAGAAAGGTTAGGAAAACAGGCTCCTGTTCAATGTTACCTGCCACTCTGTAATTCACCATTCTAACAAGAAAGGCAGAGCTTTCGCATTAAAAACACATTGATAATTCTGTAATTTCACATAGAAGACAAACGGGCATAAAATCATGACACAAGCAAGAAATATAGAAAACACAAGTAGTTTGATGGCAAATATTCCTGAGAAGGAGGGTGAGTTGGAAGAAGAAAGCCCCAAAGAGAAATTTTTTTCAGATAATACTCCCTTTCACCTTGCTCTTCCTCAGTCTCCTGATTTTCTCAAGTTTGGCACAAACAGGAAAGTGTTGTTATTATAGGAAGCGATGCTGATGACTTTAATAAATCATCTCTTTAAGGCTGAAGGCACAACTGGTATGTTCCTTTTACAGCAAATAGTAGTTAGCTTTTGACCAAGTGTTGTCCGAGATCATCAAAACATCTGCCTGCCTTTGCCATGCCTAGTTAGCTTGAACCAGATAGTCAGAAAGTTACTAATAATGTCTAATGAATGGTCTTCAGTTAGTTTTTGTCATATCTGCCAAAAGGGATCAGAGTAAATTTATAATGTATATATTTATAAGAAACATTCTATGCATGTGTGTGTGAGTGTGTCTGCGCATGTGTGTGTGAGTGTGTCTGCGCATGTGTGTGTGTGTGCACATCTCTTAACACAGGTTTGCATTTTGGCATACTTGTAGCCCAGGAAAATGAAAAAGATAAAATTTACTTTTGTTTGTGACAGTATGTATTCAATTATCAGCTGATTTATGGAGATAATTCAATAAGCATGTTAAAAAAAATAAAAATCAATGCCTGCATTTGGTGCCTGAACAAAGAAAAGTCAATGATAAATAATTACACACTGATTTGCAGGAAAAGCCAGATACTAGAGCTAGCCAGACTGAGTTGGGATGATCAGGATCACTGTTTTCCCTTAAAATGAACAACAAAAATTTTAACACAGAGCATTATGCTCTGCTACAATTAATATGAGACTAATCAAAGCGAATATTGCACTCGTTTCAATATTGGATTGCTTTTTATGGAGCATGATTAAAAGGTTCCTCTAATGCACAGCACTCTTCACTCCAAATGATTGTCTAAGATTGGTAAAACGCTCTCCACCAATGTTAGTATCACTTTTTCTCTGCTTTGAGTATATCTGGCAAATGACATTTTGTTTGCAACACCCATCGTACTGTGAGAGAAACAAGAGGTAGGAGAAAGCTGTTAATTCCACCTCATCTCAAATCCTGTGGGTGTAAATTGTATGGCAAATGAGTCAAATATGGCTGTGACTTGGCAAATGCAGCAACATCTTTCAAATTGCAGAAGCAAGCATGGTAGTTACTCTGGTTTTTGCTTTATCTATAGACAGTGTTCGCAAAAGAGCGCCCTAATTTACCTTAGTAGAAGGTATAACTACTGTGCATTACTTTAGCAGGAGGCACAGATACCTTTCTGGCTGTCAGTATTTGTAAAAGGCCAGAACTCCTGTAAACCATCATTTGCAGGGATCAGAGCAGCCTAAATAATTGACAAAACTACCTAAACACCAAAAAAAGTCTTTGTACAAAAATTCTGCTAGGAAGAATGACTGTTTTTACTGTATTAGGCAGCACTTGTTTAGGCTTCCATCCTCATCAGTCTGACTACTGACGTATGTAAGCTGTTGCACATGCTTTACTCTTTTCAGGCTCAAAGAAACTTGGTTAGAAGCTAAGATTAAATGTATAGAAGAGCTTCAGTCTGGAAACTCCAGGGCCTACTCTGCAAGACACTTGGGCTTAAATAACAATGAGGGAATTTCAAGTTAGATGTTATCAAAATACTTCTAGCAGCAAGGATTGGAACTGATTTTCCTTGGGGAGGAATTGTCAACACTTGGAGGTTTGCAAGAAGCAGTAAGAAAGACTTCTGCTAGGGGTGGCTGAGGCATTGCCATTCTTGTCTCAGGACGGACCGATGCATGAGAGAACTTCTCGAGGTTTCTTTCAGCCCAATTTTCTCCAGTTGTGTTTCATTAAAGCAGCACCATGTCAACAGAAAAAATCACACAGAAGACTGATAAACATTAAGGGGAAACATCTCACAGGAGTTCATTATGCACCTCACTAACTACTTTAATTATGCATTAATTTATTATTGATGAAAAAATCGGTATTATATCTCAGCATCTTTTCTGAGAGAGGAGACTGTATAAATTTCCTCCAAGCCTAAAATAAATGGTATAACTAGAGCTTTTTTTTTCCTCAGCAAAGATAAAGCATCTCATCATTATCAATTAAAGAACTAGGGAAGTCTTTGAGAAGAGGACTTGTTTGCTTAAAGTACGTGAAGGTCATATTCACCCTGTAATAGTCGATGAAAAGCAGTCATTTGTTATTTTTAAGCAGGCTGTCATTTAGCCATTATGAAGATGAATAACATTTGTTATTACCTAATAATCCTCCTGTTGATTACAGAGGAAAGACACTTGCAGACACCTTATGTGCCTTGCTTAGGTTTTGTAGATTATTAATGTATTTTGATTAAACTTTGTAAACAAAAAATTATGATCCCAGTTCTCTGGATATAGTGACTGACATGTAAAGCAAGATACAAGAACATGCCCAATCCCTAATATTTTGCTCTGCATATGTTATTGGCCTAATACTCATGTAACATAGTAAAAACAAAGTTCATTTTTTAATTTCAAACAGATTGTCAATGGATCATATGCTGCTCTATTAAGGTTAGTTTTTGGATGCCTGCCTTCCCAAAGAGAGTTAATGAAGCTATAAGTTACCTGTGTGGCTTCATTTGGAGTCAGGCCTAATTATCTGGATCATGGCCACATTTTGGAAAGTCCGAGCCTCATTTCCAAAGCAGATGGAGTCACTCAGGAATGACTTCATTTGTATTAATTTGTTACACTGTCTTCTGCTATTCATCTCAGAGAATGTTGCTGGCTTTGCAGTCTAGCAGGAATGGAATTGAAAAGTTTTAATTTGGGAATTTTTACTTTATTTTTTAAAATAAATCCATTATCTCCCTCCACAATTACCAATGGTGAAGCACAAAGGCAATTAAGTGGGATCCAACCCATGGCCATCACATGCTGCAAGATGGTGATTATGTCACCCAAGATTTATGAGGCTTTTGCTTCTTGGAACAAGTGAAATGACCAAAACAGTGACCCAGCAGCTTTATCAAGATAGCCTATGGAGCACTTCAGATTGGGCTTTGTAAGTGGGAGGTTTTTGATGTCAACCTTACCACAGCAAGAAAATCAGAAGAGGAAAAAAAGAGAGATGGTTAAGGGCATAGGAACAAGGGTAGTTTTACTGATGTTTTAATATATATTTGTCTAACAGAAAGGTTAAACTACTCCAGTAGGGCAACTATACCAGGATTTCTGTTTCGATACAGTTGTTTATGCATTGAGCAATGGAATTATATGAAATAGAGACTGGATGACTCCTAAGTCATTGCACTACATTTCTAAGGTTAGGAGCATAATGCGGACTAAAGCCAGGGGAGTTTAAAGGTGTCTGTGGCACAATTACTGTGCTGTATCACAGCTGACATATCCTGGCCTGTCCCCTTGTTAAATGAGGGCAATACTCAGCACCGTTAATCCTTGAAATACTTTACCAATGAGCATTACTATTACCATTTTGTGCAATTTGTGAAGAGCAAAAGGAGCAAGGACAAATGAAAACAGTGTCAAAGGGAAAAATAAATACTCTGTGTTTGTATCCTATCATCACATCTTTATCGCAGCACCTCTATCTATTCAAATTATTACTTGCTGATTATTTTCTGCAGAGAACACGAGTACTAGTCTACTTTCCTTAAGCTCAGAAAGTGGACAGGTATATTTATATGTTGTAAATTGCAGCCAAATAATTCATTTTGGGTTTCTCTCATTCTAGCCTTGTGGAAGCAACTTTTAGTGATTATGTGTGATTGAAGACCCAGTGGTATCTGGGATGCTCCCAGGCTACAACAGGCTGCTGCTACCAGCTCAGGAGCCATCTGAGTGATTCACATGCAGTGCTCTGCTAGGTGTCAGCAGGGCTGCTTCGGTGGCTGTGCTAAGTGAAGGAAAAACTCACCCAAGCAAAATGCAAATATCCAAGGCTTCCAAGTCTGTTACTTCCAGGCTCTTTTGAAGTTCTTGAACACTCTGGGAGCAGGGGGAGGGATGGTAGGACTGAGCCTGCCCTAAGCACGCTCACTTGCATAGCACTGATATCTGAGGGAAAGGAGAGGCAGGAGTAGAGGAAGAACATCTTCTTCATCAGAAGGATTGTTGGTAGAAAGAAAAGGTAAGGTTTCTCATGGGACACTAAAAATTTCAGTGATTAACATGTACACTCTGACTATGGCACAGTAATATGAAGCAAGGGATCCAGAAGGATGGAATCATGTGGGGTGGGAAGATGAAAGAGGCACTTGCAAGGAAATTGAGACCCAAAGTTGTTGCAGGCTCATTTATGACTCCAGGAAAGGTCAGTTGTCATTTCTACTCTCTTATATCATAAACATCCTGTGCCTATTGGCACTAAGTACCTCCTGCAGGTTTTTAATCACACAGAAACAGAGTTATAAGCCTCTAGCTCTTTGTGTTTGCGCATCAATAATATTATTCATGTCTCCTGACTATCAAGGCAACAAGCAGAGGGCATTCCTTTGGTCTGGCATCTTCTTTCTGAAATTAAATATTAAAGCTTTGATTTCCATAGCAAGAAAAAATCAACCATATGTCTTTCCCTGTTTCTGACACTATTAATTGCACACATACACTTCAAACTGTTGCCTATTGGAAGTACAAGGAATACATGTTTCAAAGTGTTCAGAAATGACCTAGTATGTCAGAGAACAAAAAAAACCCTTTCTGTCCTGAACAGTAGCCAGTCCAAACTGTAGAGAACGCTAATGCACGTAATTAATTATCTTCCCTATCTGCAGCAGTAAAGGCCAGATTCCTCAGCTGAAATCAACAGGTTAAATATTACTCTGATGGGAATCAGCTACCAAAATGCTTCTTGTGAGCCAGGCCCTAAACTCTAAAGATGTGTAAGGAGCAAAAGAAACAAAGGAAATGCTGGGTGGTTAAATGGGGGAAGGATTATTATAAGAATAAGATCATACATCCTGAAGACTGCTAAAAATATCATACATATAGAAATAAACACTGTTCTCAAGTATTCCTGGACTGTCCATCAGGAGGAGTATGGGCTTTGGTAGAAACAAACCCAGGATTAAATTAGGTAAACTCCATTTTGAGTATTTCAATAAGGAGAAGAAGTTAGCTTCACAAAAGAAACTAATCCTATCTTTCTAAAGTACTGGAATTTACTTTGTGCTCTTTGAGGTCACTTTCTTAGTGTTCTTTTCATTTTATGAATTGATATGTTGAAGTCTCAGATGCTTCCCAAAGGACAACAGCTTCATTTTACTGAGTGCTATACAACCTAGGACACTACTTATACTACATAGCCACTACTTAGCCACTACTTATTTATAGGCAGAGACCTTGATCCAGCAAAGGATTTATAAAGTATTTATAAAATATTTCTGCCATATGAATAGACGGCTGGCCAAGGGAGTGATGTCTAAATAAGCGTGAGATAATATCTGAAGAGAGTTTAGAGTCTACTTGATTATGGGAACAATGGAAGAAAATGACAGTAATAGTAATGTGAAGACAGAAGTTTCAACAGGTTTTAGTGAAATGAATAAAGTAAATGTCTACAAATTTTTAACTTTTTTTTTTTTTGTAATTGGATCAAAATGATAGATTCATAGTGGGAGACATAGGACAGAGGAATTAGAAAACTATGTGTTGGAATTTTTTTTTCAATACTGGGGTAATGTCCCAGCATTAGGATTTTTATGTAGCCAGGTACATGAAACTTAAGTTTTGCATTTGAGTTCCTCAACAACTATGAACAGGTCAATCAGTATCTGAACTGGAACTTTAAACTCATTTATGCATTAGTTACCTCATCTCATAGAGCCTTTCAATACAGGCGCTTTTTGATGGCAAAGTTTGTAGACTCACTTCCAATTTCTCAGAGCCAAAACAAGTAAGTGAATGAATGAGTGAATTGGCCATTTAATGTAATATGTGTTTCAATATTGTCTTAATGATGCATTCTACTTTTTGGTTCAAAATGTCCTCCACCTAAAATTTAAGATGATTTATGTTAAAGGGCAGTCAAACATAGAAAGTACTTCAAAAAGGTCAAAACCAACCTAAACATTTCACAACATTAAACCAAATAATTTTAATTTAATTTACAATTTTGTAGAAATTCAAGAGAGGAAACATTTCCTCAACATAGAAAAACTGCTTCACTGAGTTCAATCTTCAGGAGACAGTCATTCTGCCACTTGAAAGTAGGTTTCTATTTCATGTGGACATGAAGTCATTCAATATTTTTTCTTTTCCAAATGAATAATGGAACACAGTTCTTGAGGGGTGTGAGAACAGATTTTATTAGCTAACACTTTTTATTTGGAGACAAAAATCATCTAATCTAAACCTAGATGTTAGGCATTCCTTGTAATACATTTTCTCCAAGTCTCTCAAAGCAGAACTGAGAAATGTGGATCAGGTAAAAGGAGAGTGGGAGTAAAATCTTTCATAAACATGACCTTTGGTGTCAAGGAAGACTGTGGATGGTAATATTTCAGCTGTTGTATTGGACTGTAACACTAAACTCCTCATATAGCTACATTGGTTGTGTATTGATTTTAAAGGAAGATTGCTTATTGGTTATGAAGTTCAGCAGAAATTGGGCTAACTCACTTTGGATGGGCTCGTTTCCTCTTACAAGGGAAAAATGGAGTCTGGAAAACTTAGTTTGGGCTTGCCTTTTTTTCTTTTTTTCTTTTTTTCTTTTTCCCTTAGTTGGGTAACACTTGACTACTTTTTTAATTCCAGTACCCAGTACAAACTTAACTTGAATTTAGGACCTGGTAACTGGTTTATTACAGCTTTTTATTAAAGCCTTCGTGTTCCTTCTCGCAGTCCCTGTACACATTACTCTGTCCCTCAGAGAATGATCGCGTAACAGTAATTAGATGTTTAGTACAACAGAAGAAGTGAGATGAAAGGGGTAAGAAGAAGGGAGATGTCAGGACCTTCCTAAAGCATATGTGTTGATGCTGGAGTAGAAACTCCCTCCTTTGTCACAGCTTGACTATTGGCAGCTCCCTCCCTCCCTCCACTGGTGACAATTCCAGCTGCCCTTTGGCACCCACTGCAGTTTCTGCCAGAGGAAATCTCCACCTCCTTATGTGGCAAATGCTGGATCAGCTGTTGTTGCATGGAGATGCTCTAAGTGGGCAACAATTTCCTGCAGGGGCTGGTTGGGAATTACAAACTTGTTATGTTTTTTTCTTTCTTTCCAAATCAGTGACTGGTTGCACTTGCAAGGCAAAATTAACATCTGTACTCCTATCATCACAAATAGTCTTAGAGCATTAATTTCATCAATGTTCAGACAGAGGGCAAATTTACACAGGTGCAGACCAACTGTGTGTTTGCTCCAGGCACAGCAGAAGTGAGCTATTTCCATCTGGAAGTCACATATCTATACAAGCATGGTGTTGAGTTCAACCCTAGTGACCAAATTTAGGTCCAGTGTCTTGTTAATGTAGTTATATGAGTCTTGAACTGACTTGGAGTAGAGCTGGGTATTTCTTCCAGCTCTTAAGTGTCTGTTAAAATATGATGTAGGTTCTTATATGCATTTGAAGAGATCTTTTTCTGCAGTACATGGATAATGTCACAGTTTTTGGACACTTGCTCAGGTGACTAGTTACTTTACTGTCATGTTTGTAGAAAACCAGTATAGCCCAGACCTATTTTAGTTTTTACTTATCTTATTTTACTTATCACCTGTTGAGGTGAACAGAAATAGAGCTGGAGGGAGAAAGTACAGATTGTGAAAAAATCCTATAATTTTAGAAGCTACTCCAGGGAAAAAGAAATTGATTCCCCTAATTTTGTCTGAAATGAGTGTTCCATAGAAATCAAGACAGATAATATGTGCTAAACAGCCCTTTAGCTGTTTTGGAATTGTGGAGCTCTTTTCATGTGTTGTATCACCAAGGGGCAAAAACCACATTACATTTGAGGAATATTGCCTGAATGATATACATATGTAGATGTACACAGCTCATGTACATTATTACAGCAGAAACTGTAGCAGAAATCCAGTGCTGTATTGTATAGCAAGGCACTTCCAAACAGCTAGGAAACTGGACATAAAAAGGTCCTCATTTGTACTTATTTGGAAGTCCTTTGTTCATCTTTCTTCACGCTACTTTCATGCACAAAGTTATTTGGGCATTTGTGATGAATGAAGACCAAAATGATTTCGTACAGCACCTTTTTGGGCATGTTCTAATTACCTAGGGACACGGATTAGCATTGGAATAGCTGTAAGTGCCAAATGTATTTACTGTGGGAGCACTCAAATACACAGTAGTTTGTCAGCACATCACTACACGGCTCTTTCTTTGAAAATGCTTACAATGATTATTTTTCTGTTGCATTTTTATAAGATATAGTGCAATTATTTACACAATTCTACATAACCTATATGAAGTCAAGAAACAGCAAAAAGATCTAGTCTAACATCAAAAGACTAGTCTAAAAATGATGAAAAAAGTAGCTATCAGACCAGACTTAATCTCCTGTCTCAGACAACACCCAGTACTAGGTGTTTCAGGAGAAGGTATGCGATATTTATGGCTTAACATGCTCACAGCTCAGCTTGCTTCCTACCTACCTGTTTTGGCTTTAAGTTGGCACATGCCCTGAAGTGTGAAATTGTATTTCCCTAATTTAATGTTATCCTATCTAATATTGGATTATCACTTTTTAAAACCTCAGGGGAAATTCTGGCTTGCAGAACTCTACTGCAAATAGTTGACTTGGTTCAGCAAATATTAGGCACCACAGAAAGCAAATGGTGTTTGGGATTCTGACAGGTGAACTCCGGCAGACTGAGCTGCAGTGGTTTGCAGGGTTATTACCCAGACTCTCTTTGCTAGAGGCTCCCACCCTCCTGCTGCACTGGTTGTGTATGCTTAACAAGGAAGATCCCAACCCAAAAACCTAATTTGAGATAATCGTTAGAGTTTGCAAGTCACGTCTAAGCAAAAGACTGGCAAATTGTGGCTATTGTATTGCCTGTATGGCACAGACGTGCAGGGAATGGCTGTGCTTATGGATGTGTTATGTCCCAGACACAGCAAGACTGGAATAGGAACAGCAGTGAAATGTTGTCCCCTGCTCACCCAACAGCCAGCGCTCTCTCCACCAGCTCCAATTTTACAGCCCAGTTCTTGGGCCCCGCATTGCCTGGCACACTTGTCCGTCCCGCACATGCGAGCTGCTGCCCCTTGTTGCTCTGTGGTTGCACAGTGCCCTGCTGGGGTGGTTCTCAGAGGCAGCGCGGGCTCGGCAGTGCTCCTGCAGTGCAGGCCATAACAGCAGCACACTGCTGACAGAGCGTTGCCTACATAAGCAGGACAGGTTTTGAGATATTTGCAGGAAAAGCTTTATAAGAGTGTTCCAATTTGTTAATAATGATTTTCCTTTTTTTTCTAGTCCAGGGCTTACACAGGTCACTAAATATAACTTCAGCCTTGTTAATTAACTGCTCCATTCCTTCTCTATTTTACACATCTTTAGCCTCTGTTAATGGCATATGAGTACTGGTAATGCCATTGACAGAGATCCACTTGCAGTGTTTTGGGTGTTTTCTGTCAGTGGTCTAGGCTGGAGTTTTCTCCAGCTGGCTATTGCACATAGACTGTCTGCCAAGTAGGCTTGGATCACTTGAAAGCCATATTGATTTTAATATGGACAAAACCTGTTGATTATTGTGTTTTCCATCAACTAGAGGTAGGCACCTTCTGAATTTGTTTCCTAGAGAGGAAAGCGAATTTTGAGGCCATGCCCTAGCACAACTGTGATGGGTGTGCTGTCTGTGGTTACTTCTGACATGCACATTTTACCAGTGGTTTCCTTGACTCAGAATTAAGGAATTTTGCAATAAGGGAAGTAAAACAGGTGGCCCAGGAGAATGCAATATCTTTATTACTCTCCTTTTTGTATTGCTCAAAAGTATATTAGTCACACTGCAGGAAGCACGTGGAAGATATGCCCTTCCTTGGGGAACTTACAACTTAACTGAAGAACAGAACAAATAAATACAGGTAAAGGAAGAAGTGGAATACAAGAGGAAGGATACAGTCTAGGTAGACAGATTGATAAATATTTCATAACTTAAGCAGAGGCTGGAACTTCTCCTGCTATCAGCTGGTGGAGATTTATAGATAAGATTATAAAAACATAAGGAATATCTTACTGGGTCAGATCAATAGTCCATTTAGCCCAGGATTCTGTTTCAGCAGTGGGAATACACGATGCTACTTAAAGAAAGGACATAAGCTTGGCCACTTTCTACAGTCTATCTATAAAACCACAGGGTACCACAGTGCTCATCCAGTCTGACCTACATGACATAAAACTACAGAGCCTTGCTGAATTAATTTCTCTTTGAACTAGAAGAAGACGTCATGCACCTCAGTGACACTCTGCTGCTTAACACCGGCTGTGGATTTACCCAGAGATCTTTGTGGCTTTGTTTTCCCTTTGTTTAATGTGTTTGAAATGTTAATACGCTTCCTTTTTTTTTAATAAGTTATCATCACCAACATCAGAACTTTCTTTTTTTTTTTTTGCCTTGCTAGCTTTCACAACCCAGCAATAGAAAGAAGAAAAAGAGCTACCATAAAACTCCATGTATCAAATGATAGAGGCTAGTTCCCTGATAGCAAAAGTTGGGAGAGGGAAGGGCACAGATTCCTTACACCTGGAACATTTCCTGTTTACAGCCCAATGTCCATCATACTCCTAGTATCATAGGATAAAGTCACTCTTACCTGTCAGTTTGGAGGAGGGGTGTTTCACCCATGTTTCTGTATGGCCAGGTTTTATATATTTTATATTTCAGGTTTTTTAATCTGTGTGTATGTCTGTGCCTGTATATCTGTTTGGTTTTTTTTTTCTATTCTTGTTTTTTTTTAATTAGTGTTTTATGCCAACAGTTACGTAAATACTTATGTGGTGGTTTGCCAACAAAAGTATATAACGTTAAATCCTTAGGGGAGTTTTCTGCTTCTACTAACCCCACAGAAAAGGGCTACGTATTTCTTAAACAACTCTGAGAATTGTGTGCCAGATCCTTGTTTGATGTAAACTGGCTTAGCTCTGCTGAGGTAAATGAAGCCTGCTGAATAATGGCAGCCGAGGCACTTAAGACATATCCAATGAAGTGTTACACAGAAATGCACAGTGCACAGAAGCATTGCAGTCCCCGTACAAAAGGGTAATAAACATCTGAAAGGGTTTTCTGCAGATATCTGTGATTATCTCAGGGAAATTCTTCACCCTGCAGTTTGCAGAACTTCTCTGAGTTTTCCCTCTTTCTTTTTTGTTTTTATACTCCAATACTGAATATAGCTACTAGACAGAAGGAGGGCCATTCTGAACAAATTCCTCATCAAACTGTGAAGCAACTGAAAGTCCACATAACCTTTGCTCTCTCAGTGACTTTCCAAAACAGCTGCCTAGCATAAACAACTCGGGAAAAATTATTTTGTCCCCAACAAAGTAAATCATCCGACATGAGAAACTGTTATAATATTTCAGCTCTGTCATGATTTACTAGATGCAAACCCAAAATATTTATCGTTTCCTTGATGGGTTTACATTTCTTTTCTTGATGTTAGGGGAAAAACTTCCTGTAAATAATATAATTTAAACTGCTGTTCAGCTATATCTGAACATCATTGCTCAGAATTTCCAATAGTCTTTGCACTTTGCATAGACGCTTTTATTTATACTTTGACAGAAAGGGATATATTTCCAAATTTATGCAGTATATTAGGTTCACTGTTGCTATATTTTTACTTTGCAGATTTTCAACATGTACAGTAAAAACATCTACGTATTTAATTACGGAAGTGCTTAGAGGCCATGCAAAGCATAAAGCTGTTGTGTGATTACTTGTACACAAAACTGTCAGAGTTTCTAGTCTAGGTAGAAACTACTTGCAAACCTAACTTTGAACAGGTATTTAAGTAACATCCTAAAGAGATGGCAGGGCCCTTCTCCTGAGCCAGGCCACAGCAGAGGCGAGTAGAGGCATTGCTGCATGGACCACTCAACAGGAGAGGTGGGGAAGGGGGACCCCAAATGGGCCACCTGTGCCCCAAGCACTGAGGGCAGCTGCCCGCCTCCCTCCACCTAGGACAGCATCTCAAAGCTGCTGGCAGCAGCCAGCTGATGAAAGCCCAGCTGGAAGGAGGAGGTTCAAGTGCCAAGATGTCTTTCTATGGCTCGGGCAACCCAGACTGCCTTTCTTCTTTCTTTTCTGGATGGTTTAATTAGAAATGTGCGTGGGTATGGGGGAGATTTTTTGTTGTTGTTATTTTACAAGGTGGCAGCATTCATATGAGGTCCTGCTATTAATTTTATTGTTCATGTTATCCCTGCATTTATGGTTGCTGAATCTGGAACATTTCACCATTCAGATTTTAGCCTTCTGTTCAAAATGAAATAGATGTTGGGGGCTTTGGCTCAGGGTTTACATAATCTCTGCTAACTGTGGAAAAGCTGCTGTGACTTCAGGGTTTGGATCTTTGCAGCTGTCTCCGTCACGGGGAGGGTGTACCCAATTACTAGCTCCTGCCTCCTGCAAGGCTGCAATGTATCATCCGGGATGCAGTGCCATGGTGCCTTGGAGCTCAGCATTACATGTCGAGTCCTTGTGGAAACCCATTAATAAGCAGAAGGGCCCTCCGCCTAGCTACAAGCCAGGCTGGCGCTGAGTTTTAGCTTGTTTTTTCTCATGCGGTGGCTGTGGAGACATTCTGGTCACACAATTAATCTATAAAGAGAAAGGCTGTGAAAAGCAGTTGGGCTGCCAGCTCCAAACGAGAACACTGCAATCTGTTGTTCACCAGTAGGTCTGCACACGGGTGGCATCCTAAGGCAAGACCCTGCTGCATGCAGAGGTGCGACACAAGGAGGAGAAGGAAACCATGAGAAAGAGTCCTTCAGTCTTCCCTCTCCCTGGGATCAGGTCCAGGGCAGGCTCCAGGTGGATCCGGTGAAGGCCACAACAACCTCAGGGTGCCTAAATGACAGCCAGCAGCCAGCGGGGCCGGGGAACCACTGGTCACATCCCCAACACCAGCAGGAAAGCAGGTATGACACGGTGGCTCATATGCTGCCTCTGGGCTCCGGTGGTTCACCCAGGATTGGTGATGGCAGGTTTCTCGGCAGAAATGTCTGGCAGTGCAGTGGGGAACAGCCACCTCGGCTGCTGGAGCTGGTCCTGCTTTTAAACTGGCTGTTATCTGTGGCCAAATGTCTCCTCTGTTGACCGGAGCACGATAGAATGTCTCTAATTAGAATATATTAACGTTAGCAAATTCCCATCTAGTCAGCCATGCTCAGAAATTGGCTATTAGGTTTTTATTTAGAATTCTTTTTAAAAAAAATGAAAATGCAATACCCCTATCTAAAACTCGGGGCATGAACAAACAAGACATTTTAATAAGTGAGCTAATGTTCTTATTACAAGCCTCTTGGTGGACCAAAACGAAAGCCTTTCCTCACAACTCAATTATTTCCATTCACTTCATCTGCATAGAAAGCCCAGAAAAATAGATGAGCTTAAGCGTGTTTGGAAAACCGGCGATTTTGCGTACTGTCAGATTAGGGTGGGGGAGTGAACCTCTGAAGACATTTCGTGGATTATGCCCTCCGCAGTCTGTCCCAGCTTTCTTTCTAAACCTTGGGCTGTTAGTTAAAGCAGCTCTGCCAATTTTCTTTCCAATAGCGGTAGACAGAAGAAGAGAGAGGGGAGGACTCTGCGACATCCAAGACTCAGGCAAGCCGTAACTGTATGTACACTTATTTGCTGTATGGACGACCACTCAGCCCAGAAGCAAGATGGAAGGCAAAGCAAGATCCGCGTCTCACGACAGCTTTATTGCTTTTCTCCCCGGGAGGCATTACGACAGTTATTGTAGCATTTTTGGGAGACTTTGAAGTTTCTTTACTTCTAATTGCAGAAATCATGTCATTTGGGGAATTTGAAAATAGCCTCTTTTCATCTTTTCCAACAGTCAAATGTTACATGTTAGCGTTTTATTCCACACATTATGAATTCAGAGATACAGAAATGACTGCATTTTGCTCCAAATTTTGCCATG
This sequence comes from Balaeniceps rex, assembly GCA_013401315.1. Taxonomy (NCBI): domain Eukaryota; kingdom Metazoa; phylum Chordata; class Aves; order Pelecaniformes; family Balaenicipitidae; genus Balaeniceps; species Balaeniceps rex. The sequence goes on from VYZW01031781.1 coordinate 64,442, forward strand.
ATTTTCTCAGCTGAAAAATGCCTACGCGAACCCAGCCAGAGCCACTCTGCCAGGAGATGTCTATTAGAGAAGCGCCCTTCGGAGTCAAACTCCTGCCCCACCGGCAGCAGCCTCGCTGCCCCCAGACGCAGCTCAGCATTTGGACCTGCTCCTCCAGACCTCTGCGCTGGTGTGTGGTCCCTGTGCCAGGCGCTCGTGGGAACAGGCTGGGGGAAGATGCCTGGAGCTGCCGTCCCTGTGCAGGATTTGCCACTGAACAAAGCATGGACTGGGTCGTGACAGCTGGTGTGGGATCCCTGGGGCAGGGATGTGCATCTTCTGCGGAGTTTGGGCCGTAGCAGAGCAAAACATGTGTATCAGTAGAATGTAAATAATAAAAGGAATAATAAATTGCAAAATCAAGCCCTGTAATGAAAAAATAAATAATCTAGATAGAATGTCTTAGAGTGTCTAAGCCTGATTTATTAGCAATTCTGGCTGACCGTTATTATTATTAGGTGAGCAACTTGCAGTGATTTTTCACCTGATGCTCTGCAAATTAACGATGCTACAGGATGAGTGCAGGAGATTTGTGTTTATTGTTTTATGAAATTATACAGTAGGTAAAAATTCACTTGGAACATCACCACCATCACTTTGCAATTTTATGACCTATCGCGCATCTGAGACACAGTAGTACTGCTGCTCAACACAGATGAACAACAACATCAGTATCACTGGTCATCTAGAGCAGTGAATAACAGCAACAGGAGCAGAGCCAACACTTATTTCAGGCTGGCACAGAGATCTACTCACCTGCAGGTTATTCTCATGTTTATTCCATGTGAAAGAGCAGAGGGAGGCTTTAGCTTCTCTGACACATTATACACTAATGTTTTCCAGGCCAAAATTGTGTGCCAGGTATCCTAATTATGTACAAATTCCCTCCCACCCGCCCCTTTGCAGTGACAGGTGAGGCACTGGCTGTGTTTATTTGCTTTCCTCAAACAGGATGCAGCTATTACCCTGAGGAAAAAAATGCATTTGCATATGCAGAAGAAGCTAGTGGCAATTTGTATTCTAGTTTAGCTCTTAATGTAGTTAATGACATTACCTTAGAGCCCAAATTTTTCTTTTATGACAGATTCTACTTACTAGTTTCCATTTCCCAGAGTCAATACAGAAATCAATCATATCAAAAGGAAAATTCAATAAGAAAATCCTTTATGGCATAAGCTCATAAGCTTAATTATAGATACGTTTTCTTTTGTAAAAATAGAAGAAATTCAAGTACCAGAGCCTTTTACAGATCTTTCTACACAATATGAAGTAGCTGTATTTATATATAAAAACTTACGAGTGAACTTTTATTATTCCTTACATAAAAAAAGAAACCCATGGGGAAAGGCCGGAAAACATTTTGTTCTTGACTAAATCACTGCACGATGTCATCTTAACTGTGCTGACAAAAAAGGAAAAGCATTGCAAATTAAGTATGATACAGCAATATTTTAAAATCTTGATGTCCTTCCTGCAACACATTGATTCAGTCGTTAAAGCCCACATGTCAAAACCAGTTGGGAAAAATACTGGGAACTGAGCTGTCCCTGGTGTCCCCAGATCTACAGAAACTATGTTTTCAGTCTCTTAATTATCTGGCTAACAAACTGGAGTTGAGAATAATGTTTCATATGAGTTTTGCTGGAACATACTGCAAGCGTTGGTGGCTTTTATGCAAGGAGGGATGAGGGACTCACCTTGAGCTGGATTCTAATATCTTATTATTTTATGAGTTTTTTTGTGTTTAGCAGTGAACTAAGTGCATATGACCTAATACTGGCAATGAAGCAGAGCACCAGAATCTAGCCCAGTGTGAGAAACATATTTTATATGATACCAAGATATTTTCCCTAGGAGAATTTAGATCTCAAGAAAAATAAACAAAAAATGATGCAACTCAATATGCTGGATAAGAGTGGAATGGCAGATTTTAAGGGCTGAAAAAAAAATCTTTACAATAGATGTAGATTCAAACCTCATACATGCATGTTTTTAGGAAGTTAGAGTCATCTTTGCTTTTGAAAATATCAGAAAGTTCAGATTTAATTTAATCTCAAGAACAACACCCACTATATGAACTCCTCAACACCTTTTTCCCTCCTTTTTGTGTAATTTCCCCTGCCTTTTACCAGGATTATAATGTTAAGAATTCCCCTTACCATTCTCAAAGCAGTAACGCAACACTAAATAGTTCCCTCCTCATAGCATGTAGATAGCAGTGATGGAATATGAACTTACCTCTCTACTCTTTTGCACTGTTCTTTGTAGGATTTTATGTGGGATAGCTAGTTCAGTGCAAAAGCATGCTTTCCCTATTCACTGAAGACACAGTGCAAGATTTTAATATCTTAATTTCAAAACTGCACATCCATCCTAGAAAAAGTACAGAATGGGCGCTGTGCCTGCTGTGTGCAGATCTATGCTAGAGGCAGTAAGTTAGCCTTGGTAGAACAGGCTCTTAAAATTATAGCTTGTTCCCAGAGCAGTGCTTAATTTTCCCCTCCGGCAAGCTCTGTCACTGATGCTCAGCTATGCTACAGCGTCTGCCTCTTTTCTTCTCCACTAACCCAGACGTGGGGCATGGGGCTCCCACCCCACCTCACCCCACTGCTGTTCAGTCAGCACAGCCCTGGCTACGACGGTAGGCAAATATATCCCAGATTTATTTGGCTCAACCCGCTCGTGAGAGCAGGAGCAGAGAGAAGGCAAATGCGGTAGCCCTTTGTTATCTTCTCTACAAAGTTACTGTCAGTAAGGAACAGAACAAAAATCAATGATTTTTCTTAACGGAAATTGGAAGAACTCAATACCTAATTAATTTCTGCCTTTCAGTTCCTGTAACTGCTAACAATGCTGGACGCAACATTGCCAGCGTTTGTTACTGTGCTTTTTTCCTCGGTCTCTCGTCTCCTACATCATACTACTTGTACCATCTTTTTGGTATTTCCTTTTTATACTTAAGGCTTTCCCATCAGTACCTTTCTCATGAACCTCCAGAGGTAATTCCCAGAGGACAAAACACTGCCAAACTTTACCTCAACTAATCATCACCATGACTTCATGCAAAGTATGAAATTATCAGCCACATCTATGCCCAGATGCAGATTAGCTGCTACTGTCAGAGAGCACCTTCATAAATAAAGACATTTTAGCATTTTCAAAAAGCCAAACTTCTTGTCTCTCAGACGAAAACATAAGAGTGTATCTGACGGGGTATTATCACTAGTGTTTTTTTTCTCCGGTTTCCATTTTGGTACATAATGTGCTATTTAAAACTATTGCACTGCATCTAAATACACTGCATTTTCAGCTCAAAAGTGCTGACAGTCATACAATTTTAGTAATTCACCTAGTGAACTCCAGAGGGTAATATCTGAGGGTCTATTGAAAACCCATTAACTTAATCAATACCCTTCTGGGTCCTGTACTGTGAGCTGGTAAGCTACAACACTGTTTACATGGCTCTATTGAAAAAAAAAGTCACTTTTATTCTGCTTTTGAAACACAATAGTAAACATTTTATTCCTTGACATAGATGGGATTGGTTTTCTTTGCACTAAAATGAGTTAAATAACTTCCTCTAGGAGGCTTTGATTGAGTGCGACTTAGTTTTTAATACTTGAAGTGTACTAGATAGGTTACTTAATCAGTTTTTCTGATAAACTATGCTGGACAGTGTTTCTAGATTATTAGAGAGGTGCTTGAAAAAAAGAATTTTATACACACACGCACTGAAAGCAAGACTGAATTTGTGCATTTGCATATTACTGAATAAGACACTGCCTTGACAACCAATTTAAGGGCTCTGAAGAAAGTTTAATCTCATCAAAATGCAATAAAGAAGCTTCCAGAAACTAAAAAAAAAAAAGAGAACATTGTCTGATGGAAGAAGCAAATACTGCTCTTTCAAAAATGATAAACCACAAATGAAAAGAAAAATAATAAGGTCTAGAAGTAAATTCTTGGCTTGACAACCTGTCTGCTAACGTTCGCACAGCTCTGACAACACCTGCTGAAGCAAGTTGGAATGTGACAACAGCCCCGAACGATACTACTAACACATGCCACATGCCTTTACTAAAGATAATGCATAAGCAGAATACATCATTAATCTTCTTTTAAGGCCTCTTTGAGAGCAAATATAAAGCAAACATAAGGTATTTAACTGGACCCACTGAATTATCACTTTTAGAAATTCAGTTAAGTGGGAAAGGACTTGGTTATTAGCACTCTGGGCTGCTCATTGCCCAAGCTGCAGATGCTCTAGCAGTTTTGTAGGATAACACCAGGCAGTAGGGAGGCTGGAATATGAGCCCTTCCTGCAGGCCATTCCAATGCTTAGACACCGTTTCCATCCGGAATTACAATGAAAAATCAAAAAGGAAGTGAGGAACTCTGCAAGTTTTCTTTTGTTTAAATATGTCAAGGAACTTGGCTTTTGCATGGAGTGACAACTTAACTCTGCTCCTCTGAGTTGTCACACAGGTTTGTGCAAATCGTAATTCTAAATCACGCAACCCTATTCTCTTGGATGCGTTGGTCTCTCTGGCTTGACTACATCTCCTGCGCTACATTTTAGTCAGGGGTTGCACTGACTCATTATAGTGGGGAAACGGAATAGAGCAAAGGGAACCGTAGCTGTTCGCTGCAGAGATGAACTGAATTTTCACTGAATGTATTAGTTTGGCTTAAGCGTATGGTAGGACTGGGTAACTGCAATTCAATCTCTTTGATTTACAAAAACTGTTCAGAGCCCTGTTTACCAGTAGGGTGATGGGGCAAATCACATCGCAGGAGACAGTTCACGCTTCTGAGCTCCTCTCTGGTCGCACTGCAGCCAAAATAAATTCTGTAGATTTTTTTTTCTTGGACTTCTGTCACTAGGCTGTGTTCAGGGAGGTGTTTTCCTCCTTCCGTGCACCTGCCTTTGTGATGGTGTCTTACTGTGGCTCTTTCACTTCCTTTCTCCTGCTTACAAACTCAGTTCTCCTCTGCCCACACAAGCAACACATTCCCCTATCTACATGTGATTCCTTCTTGGATGCTGACATGGTGTCTCTCTGCCTTTCAGTAGCTGAGCTATTTCTTACGGCTATGTCAAGAGAAGACACATCCACTGTGGATGTGTTGTCTGAGTCATAAACCCTTAAAAAGTGTCAATATGCCATCCACATTATTATGTATTTTTGTAAAAATGCTTTGAAAGAAAGAAAGGAAAAGAAAAAGAAAAAAAAACTAGAAGAAAAAAGAGGTGAAAAATCCAGTGAGGTGAAGTAGTTCTGGAGCTGGCTGTATATGCTCACAGAAAACTATAATGGAGCCTAAAAAGCTCATCGTTATCACTGCAGCAGCAGAAGGCTGAGCTGTGCAACCCCAGCACTGCTACTGTGACACTTGATGCACAGCTGGTCCCTTCCTCATTTGAACAATCAGACTCCAGAGAGGATGGAGCAACCGCCTTCACAGCCTCTTAGAATGTGCCATTGCAGAAGCAGCGAGGGAGCCATGGTCAGTGCAGAGGAGGAAGCAGAAGGGAGAGCTTGGAGGCTGCCTGCCCCGGACAGCAGATGTATGGACAAGGTATGGTGGAGGGGGAAGCAGGATGGTGGGAACCAACAAGTGAAAGTGAGTGAGATGGAGAGCTGTCCAGAACTCAAAGGCCGTAAATAACTTGAAATTTTCCAGATAGGCTATTTTTTGTTTGTTTGTTTGTTTTTTAGGAGGAAATGCTGATGAAAGAGATGAGCTAACATAAAAATAAGTTTTGCAAAAAGCAGCACATTTCCCTTATTTCTAAATCACAGGAGTCCTTTTTTTTACTATTATGGAGATAGGATGCCTATTATGGCAAGTGGTATGATTTCTGTTACATCTTAACAGGGTTTTATTTTGTTTGGCATAACTTTATTGATCTGTGCTTCATTTCAAGTAGCATGGGCCTTACTCACCTTTTTCAGTCATGGAAGAAAAGTTATTTATTTCTCAATTACTGCTGTTGTATGAATACAGAACTTGAGTTCCATATAATTGCACAGGGCAGGCATGTATGACTGTGCCTACTAGTAAATTAAACACGTCCATTATTGTGCCTAGGCACTGAATCCAGCTACATGACATGTCACAGATTTATGCTAGTAAATTCTCTTCATCTCTGAGATATAATGACCACAAATTACCTGTTAGGAATAGCTTCTGGTAAATTCCAACTCCCAAAGCTTGTCTGGGAATGGTTTGGGAGGACTGGATATGGGGCAAAAGCATATAAGGCAATGTCCTAACAATTCAAGAGTACAGATGATTGCTTTCCAGTGCTCAGAAACATCCCTGGGCAGTATTTTACTAATGTAAATGTAGACTGTGATTAGTTGTCTTCCAGGTCAATGAAGCAGACTCCACCAGTACTGCAACTTTGGCCATTTACACAGAGTTAAGTCTATTCAAAACAGGACAAGAATCTGTTATATTCCTTGCACTCTTATCATGCTAATCCCTTGACAGTATGGTTCTTATTGCTGGTGTCCTAAAATAAGGCGATGACTTACAGTTTATTTAATGTGTATATTAAAATAGCAATAGAAAGTAAAACCTTGCCATTTTATGAGTAAGTATAAATATAAGCAAGCTAATGGGACCCCACTGTACTGAGTGCTGTGCAAACATATAGTGTGAGACAGTCTCCTGGAGATTACACAGAGCTCTGACTTCTCACTGACAGAGACCCTGAAGCAGCAGGGATAAGGGGCACGTGCAAACAGAATTAACAACTTGAGAAAGAGCAAGCAACAAGTTAGTAGCAGAGAGATGCGATAAGGACAATGACTCCGGGGGTTTGGTGGATGTCAAGTTGAGGATAAGCCAATGAAGTACTGTCACTGAAAACCAAGCACTGGGCTCCTTTAAGAGGAGGGTGGCCAGCAGGCTGAGGAAAGCCCTCATCCCCCTCTGCTCAGCATTGGTGAGGCTGCCCTGGCATGCTGCATCCAGTCCTGGGCCTCCCAGCTTGAAAGGGATGTGGAGAAACTGGAGAGGGTCCTGCAGAGAACTACCATGAAGGGAAGGGGCCATGGGTATGTGCCCTACAAGGAGAGGTGGAGGGAGCTGGTGCAATGTCTGGTGAAGAAGAGGGTAAGGAGCAATATGGTAGGAGCCTACATGTACTTGAAGAGAAGGTACAAAGATGTCTGACCCAAACTTCTCTCATTGTCAGCAGATGGTATAACAAGAGGTGGCAGCCACAGATTGTGGCTGGGAGGATTGGATTACGGCAATTTAGGAGAAAAACCCTTCTTCACTAGGAGAGTAGAGCAGCAGAGGAACAGGCCAGCAGGAGAGATTGCTGGATCTCTGCCCCTGGAGGTTTGCAAGGCTTAGCTAGACAAAGCAACAGCTGACCTGATCTAGTGCTGGCAGTTGTTGGGCTTTGAGTGGTAGTGAGCTGGATGGACTTGGTGATCTGCAGCCAGCACTGCTGTTTCTGTGAGGGAGAACCCACCTGCACCCATGCTGAGCCTTGTCCAGAAAAAGTCACGCCGACCACAAGTTGTGCAAGAGCTTCTACTGTATTCTAGTTCAGTGTATGATATTTTTGATAAACAAGGGTAACTATTCTCATAATTACTTTCTCTCCTTTGTTTTATCCTCTGCCCTGGGAGACCAGCAGTGGTGTTTACATTTTGGAGAAGTATATTCTAGTTATTAGTAGAGATGATTTCCTTCATATGCTGGGAAATTTACTTAATCTGCTGTCTAGATACTGAAGGTCATCATATATTCCAGCTCTTTCTTCTTTCTAATAAGTGGTATGCAACTGCAGTTTTCATCTTTACAGGCTTTTTTTACATTCCTATTATGAAATGTGACTATGACCTCAAGGAGATCCAAATTTTGCCTATGTGCACAGAAAATACCGGAATCTGCTGACAAATATATGTCAGTACTTTATGAGAACTTGGTATGCACTGATGGTAGGATGTACTTGACAAGATTAATCAGAGACCAGCTCATGGAGGTATTAGCCAGACTGCACAAGTGTGAGTGAAACCCACTGAAGCCCAAATTAACTTAACAGAAACGCTGTTGCTAACACAGCACAGTGCGCTGAAGATAAAATACAGGGCGTGGTCAAAGAGGAGAGCACGGCTAAGCATCTAGGCCATTAACTATGCAACTTCCAGTCTGGTCGCACAGCGTGACAGACAACAGTGGTTCGTACGTGTGAAGCAAAGGTACAACAGCACGGCCCACTACTAAAACCATGCTCCTGGTTTTGCTGAAGACTTGCGCAGCCAGTGTTGAGTATGCAGCAAGGCATGCAAAAGCTGCTTGGTATTATCAGATTGGAAACGCGCACCATAAAACCATTGGCCTCTTTCACGCCCCCCACGCAGGATGTCCCCCATCACACTCGTGCAAACTCCTGGTCTGTGAACATCATCTTACTACACTGCATACCAGCTTCACTGATACGGCCATTCTAGAAAATGCTAAACTGCATTTATGGCCATTTTAAAATGTGCTCAGATTTAGTCTCTGCTCCCATTTGAATCAATATTAAAGTTAGAATTGACTGGGAGTTATTTTACTTATTTGTGAAAATGGTCTCATTTTCTCTCAAACATTTTGCTTTTTAATTAAAAATAATAATTTTTTAAATTCTTCAAACTGAAAAAAATTTCTCCCCTTCAGCCACTGAAAAAAGTCTCAGTGTTCGGGGAGTCTCAAAACCTAGCTTGAACTGGTTAACATGTTGTTTACACAGTCTTCACTTTTCCCTTAAAAAAAAGAAAAGAAGAAAATAGACATTTCATAAAGAAACAAATTAGACAAACAACAAAAGCATGCCGGTGGAAAGTATTTCATGAGCCCTAAAACTTCCATTGGCTTTAAAAAATGCAGTGCTAGGCCAACCCTGAGCAGTTCTGTAAGAAAAGGAGAAAGGTTTTGTTTCATTGGTGTTGCATGCTGTTCTGCATGTTTGCTTCATTCTGCCTTATATGCGCTTATACTTTTGTTTTGGTAAATAATAATCTTGTTATTATAAGAGCGCAGCTTCGCTTGGTTCCCCATGGAAGCAGAGGTTATGCATTCACCTAAGTGTGTGCTCCGTGTCCGTCTCCCCAATACTTTCTGAAACCACTGGTCTGTCAAATCAAGTCAAAACTGCTCTCAAAGATATTAAGCTCCTGCAAGTTACATGAAAACAGGTGGCTGGGACAAGAACGATCCTATTAGCACCCCCACAGAGGGGAAAGTTGCAAGATAACTTCACCTTTTATTCAACACTGGAATTTAACAAGGCAGAAACATTTGATTGAAAAATGGCTCCCTCCATTGAAGAGACATCTTCAAGTGGCACCCACGCTTTATTAGACACTGAGGAACCTGACCACGAGATCTGACACCATGGGAAAGTAGGCTCCACTTTGTTCACACTTACATGCCATTTTTAACAATCCTAAAGTCATGCTAGTGCTGCAGCAGTATTAAAACACGGGACCTGATCCTATACCAGTGACATCAGATGAAGTTTTGCCACTGCATCGAATGATGAAGGTTTAAAAGCATATGCATTTAAGACAAATTATGCTTTGCAACTTTAGGTGGTAAGTACATAAGCTCTGTGGACATGTAAGTTTATTTCTTACAGCTCTTGTAATATTAAGGCTTCAGTAGTTGAAGCTATTATTATTTGTCTTTGTTGCTAGACTGTTTCAAGCTTCATGGCCTGATATTTGTGCAAAAGTTGAGCAGAGATATTGCAGAAAGTTGTCCGTGAAGTGAAGGAACCATTCTGATTGCACTTAAAAAGTCCATTCTCATCCTAGAGATGTTACTCGTCCTCCTGGCACTCCAATTTTATGCACTGGTACCTTCAGCAGAATCAGTCATCTCTCTGAAACTGGAACAAGCTACGCAAGTAAACCCCGTGGGAGAACTGTGCAGTAATGTGGCCTTGGGGAAAAACTGCAGAGATGAACCAGCCAGGCTTCATCCAGTATAAGCAGTTTGCAAAACAGGAGCCTCCTCTTCAAAAAGGCAGGTATAAAACAAGGTCCCTCAAAAGGAGCCTCCCCTTCGCCTCTGCCTCCCCAGGTGTGCACAGAAGAGCCTTCCCTTATGGCAAGAGGGGCTTTCTCCTGCCGAACACAAAGCATCGGGAGGATGAAGCTGGGGAGAGGAGCTGGCTGGACCTCCAGCTGTGAGGAGCAGCTGCAGAAGCCACCAGAGCACTCGTGGAGCTTCCCACCGCCCCGGCCAGCCTCTCGCTGCCCCGAGCCCTCCGCCTCTGCTCCCAGACTTGGCCTCCCTCACCCTCCCTGCACCAGGGCTGCATAAAGGTGCTCAAACATGTTACCTCATATCACCTCTTAGACTGAGAGCTGGACTCACAGATGAATTAATTTCTGCACAAGAAGAACATGCTTGATACAGAAAAGTGAGTTTTCTCCAAGAGGAGAGGACTTTTTGGCTAAAAGTCAGAACAGTTACATTTTTACTTCTTCAGTGAAGTATTTTGGGGTGAGGGGGACAGTGGGAGGGTGCTAGTGTGGGGGAAAGGACTACTTCTTCAACAGCAATATATTTGGAGTATAATCCTTCATTTCAAACTCCAGGAACAGAGACATGTTTTAAATATAGAAAGACTGATTGTCTTTCCTAATTACGGTATGCACCAGAATCACTACAGTGTTAAAATTCGATTTATGAAGTGTGAAAAACTGATAGAATTAGGCAATCTGTTTTCCACTGAGTCTTGCCTTTACGCTTAGCTGCATATAAGATATACGCAAGGTATATATTATCAAATAATGCTTGTAAGACTGGTTATTATCGACAGCTAATAACACACTTATTTAATGACCCCAAGCAAACTCTGAGTGTGCTTATGTGCTAATGTTACATCAAATCAGTCATTAAATGCTGTAATGACCACTTTTGTGGAGTTTACTGGTACCATACTAAAACCCGTATTTAATGGTTTAACAGTTTTATTTTTTACAGGAAAAAGCTTCTGCTGTCTACTTGCTGCAGAAGAGCAATCGAGATTTAGTTTCCTTTCCTGTATGAAATATAGGCTTTTACTTTTCTCAAAAAAGTTATAATCTACAATATATAATTTCCTATCAGCTCATTTGCATCAGCATATGGACAGGGTGTGGGTAGGCACTTAGTAGCTCATGATTAACACTCATGCAGCTACAAATTTTCATTTACTAATAAAAAGAGAGAAAAAGAAAAATACATCCCCTGCTGTAACTTAAGTGAAGCCAAATTTTATTATTAATTTAATAACACAGCTTATTCATTCACACACAGAACTACAGAATGCACGATGGCTGAGAGCTGTAAAGACGTTTACATTCATCTTCACGAGCTATAACTCATAACTGGTACAGCCAAGAGTGAGTTATTAGATCACTCCTCACAGATAAAAGGTTAGAGCAGATTGCAGCCATCAGATCTTTTAATGTCTCTGTGTACATTCAACAGTGAATATGAAAAGATAGACCATTTTTTTGCTTCATGCTCTAGCAAACCGCTCTGCAACTTTTCCACAATTGCCCTTGGTTCCCCCTATATTTTCCACCCAAGTTGTGCTGACTTTGCCGTTCAGAGTTTTGTCTTTTATATCTCGACATCTGTATGAACCAGTTATTCAACTGAGTAGAAGATCAACAGCTGGTTTTTTTCAGAGACCGATTAATAGCTTCATTTTCAGTGGCACCGAAGAACACACATCTAGGGAAACTTCTTATAGGCTTAAGCCTATTGTTCAGGGAAAGGGTAATTTACGTATGCATTTAGCCTGACCCTTTCACTTTAACGTGACCTTTTTATTCCAACTGCATGGCGGCTCTTGAATAAAGGCAGCAAGCAAAGATCGTTTTGTCACATAGCACGGTGGCTGTGAGCACCCTCTGGACTCAGGGCACTCAGGCAGGACCAAACAGCCCGGCAGGGTACAGATTTGCAGCATCTATATTAAACTGCTAAGCTCATTTGCTCTTCTGCCTGAAGTCATGGGTTTGATTATAGATGTCCAAAGGTAACGTCAATGATGCAGACATTTGCAGTAGTTGTTATTTTGGCTGGCTTGCCACAGGCTGACCAAAGGGGAAAGCAAAATCTGCTGCAGCTGAAGCTGAAGAAACACACCTTTCTTGTGGGCATTGCAGAGAACTCCACTGAGTTGTCCTGGAGCTCAAGCACTGACAATGGTCTGATGCGCTCATAAGCGCACTGCACAGTCAAGAAATCATCTAGCTTTCTCAGGTCCTATTACTTTTTGTTAAATCAGTTGTTTACAGGTATTTCTTTACCATATTTTTAAATTACAGAATCTATTACTGCAGCATGCGCAGTGCTGCCTGTAAGTGCAGCCCTGTTATTTGCAAGTGTTGTATTTATGGTACTTATTAATAAAGCCCAGGTGAAACTGTTATCTCAGCTGGAGTGTGTATATAAAGACACAGGTTACTTTCTTATGTCATTAACTTCGATTAACATAAGGAAGATTTCCCAGGGTCTAAAGAAGGGGACTGACAACATGGACTCCTGATTTACATCTAGTCATAATTAACATCGTTAGATTGATTGCAGCTGTATTGATTTCTGCTAGTGGACTTTCTAAACCACAGAACGTAATCTTCCAACTTGTCAGGACTCATCCTGGCTGCATCCTGAGCAGCAGTTAGACAAAATTGGGTGCATCTGTTCTTTATTAAAAAAAAAAAAAATCTGCTTTTGAAAACATTTGTGTATCTATGACAAATAAGCTTTGGTCTTCACTTGTGAAAACAGGGTAATGTTTACAGTAAAGCTTTCCTGGAAAAAAAGAAGTATGTACTGTAAATTAAAAAAATACTGGTAGAAGCACATTTCACCCTTCTGCAAGTGATGCATGTGTATGCATTTCCCATCAAGGGCTTTCAGTCATAAAATTAAAAATACAGGCAGAGTGAGAGAGAAGAGAACAGACGAGATTAAAAACTAAACCAAAACACACTGTAAGATGCGATTAGAAGAACGAGGCAGGGTTGACAAGGTTTATTAACTATCAGCCTTCCTGCAACAATACTTCAGCCCCAGAGGCTTTTGTCAAAATTTCTTATAAAAAGGTGGGGGAGGGGGCATCATTTTTAGAAATTGCCAACATGCACAACTTCAACAGGAGCTGCAGGTCCTCAGAAAATGAAGTTCATGGTCTAATAGGTTCCAGTTGCCTCTGTTCCTGTCTGCAGGTCATGCTGTAGAATTACAGCATTCATGCATAGCAGGTATAACGATCAGAGAAATTGACAGTGGAGCACAAAAGCTGTCCAAGGTTAGGGACCCAAACAGGTTTCTGTAAAGCACCAGATTATCTGCTATTCACAGTGAAAAATGAAAGGAGAGAGGAAATCTTATCTCCAGGATTTGGCATCAGTCAATAAGAAATCTTGAGTTGGAATACAAAGTCCCAATGATGAATAAATTGTTAGCAGCCTTATTACATGTATCCATTCTGGGTAGATTTTTCACACAGGACCAAAGCATACTATTTCTTCTACTGTGCCCTTCTATAATGCACTATATTGGACCTAAACCCTGCAAGAGAACTAGGGGGCTTTCAAATCAATTTGTTTCAAAATCTCTGGGAGTATTTACTGCATCAGTTTTTCCACCATGATGTTCTGCAGAGTGGCCACACAGTTATAGGCCTATACATTTGAGACTGGTGTTTGGTATAAAAAAACCTTAACCCACAGCCAAAAGAAATTACAAAACTTCAACCCCAGAAGAAAATATGACAGAGCCTGAGCAATGCAAGACAACCTGGTGTTACCTTTGGTTTTGGGAGAGGATTGTTCAGACCTTACACCTCCTGGATATGTGTGTTTTGAGTGCAGCAGAACCAGCTGGGAAATTTCTGATTAAAAAAAAAAAGCGGTAAATTTATTCTTTTTAAATGTTATAATTTTTTAAATTTTCAAAATATTTTTCAAAAATTTATTGATTTTTTTAAGTGTTGAGAGGACTGATTTTTCAGACCAAATGTAGAACTTCTTGTCAATGAAGGATGTAATTTTTTTGTTTTTTTGGAAACCAGCCAGTAACTTGGTGGCTAATGAATACACTTAGGAGCCAGAACAAATCACTGTCCTTTCTGCACCAGGCCAGAGGTTTGATCTGAAGTCACTGACCTCCAAGGTGAATGCATCATTGGGTTATGATGCTTTAGTCCTCTGCTCCAGATCCCTGCATCTGAACTTCTCATGGGAGAGCTACCCCACTCTTAACCACACAGAAGCCTAACACCTTGGCTTTCCACACCCCGTGTGCACAGCATAGGTGCTGGGCTGAGGAGCCAGGCTCTGCTTCACTGAGCATTTCAGTAATACAAAGCAAAGGAGCCTTGACAGTGACAAGCAAGAGCTCTTCACTGCTCAGCAGCCAATAGCCTGATTGCTATCAGCATCAGTGAGTGATGGATCACCTAAGAAAGAGTATGTTTTTATTCTCTGAGAAATAGAAATAATAGAGCTTCTTTTCCTTGTATTCCAGTATTAGGATAAATACAGTCAGGTTGGGAAGATGCTTAGGAAGGTGGCTAGCCACACACACAATTAAAATGACTTTTGAGGAAGCAGTGTCACCAAGATGCAGCTGTAAAGCAGTACGTTGTCCAAGAGCTAGCCAAAAATCTATGGTAGCAGTTGCATTGTGCATAAACAAGAGCCTGCTGAGCAATTAGCAGAGAATCAAGGAAGAATTGGTGTAATCAGACTCCAAGGTCACAGAACATGAAATCTAATCTCTAAATTATCCTTTTTTAAAGACCATATTTACCAGTATTTCTAAATGATAGAAAGAATACCTGGTAGACATTCATCCGGGAGTCTAAAGTGAGGCCCAGTTTCCCTCTATAACAATTTTCTGCCAATGTAAAACCAATGACTTCAATAATGTTATTCCTGATTTACCCTGGTGCAAAGATGATCAGGGCTCTAAAAGGGGAAATTGTCATATTACTGTAGTTGTCAAGAAGAAAATGGGAAAGCAGTTGGGAATTTTCCAACAAGACATGCTTGCGTCATAAGTTGTCAATTCTTTGAAACAGAAATATCTTTCAGAAATACCATTTAATGAGCTGCCAATGAGCCACAGAAAGGATTTCTGTCAGAAATCTGCCTGACTTTTTGCCAGCTCATCTAAACAGTTGCTGGGAGGCCTAGGTTTCTTGGGTTTAGAAATGTAGAATATCCCTTCTGTGCAGCATCATAAATGTATGGCTGTCGGGCTTTCTGCACAGAGCTTAAAAATCCCAAGAAGACCATGTCTAGCTTGTCTTGAAGCTCACAGCTTCTGTAGAAGGTGCATTGCTGCACATTTTTTCTGCAAATGATAGGAAACTGGAACCCTGGAATACCTTGTTGCTGCAGCAAAAGAAAAATTCTACTAGCTCTGGCTGCCAGACTCTTAAATGTTGACATTTTCTGAAGTAAGAGTACTTTCTGCTCCCCCTCAATGACTCTCTCAAATTTTGACATTTTCTGAAGTAAGAGTACTTTCCGCTCCCTGCTCTGATGACAGTTTAAAGTTTAAAAACATCAAGTTTTTGCTTCTTGCTCCATAAAAACCAACCAACCAAACAAACATTTGTTCCCTCTTTGCCACATTTTCCCTCAATTTCTGGCAACCTCAAGAAAATGGATCAACAATACCAAACTCAAACACTCGAGTACTCCACTCAGTGTACAGTAATTAAATCTACCTCCCTTGCGGGGCAAAATATATACCAAATAATTCATATATCTCTACAAAAAATGTATATGTACATGCGTATTTGTACCTATATTTATACTGATACTTGTGAATATAGAAATATCCTGTCACTTTAAACTGATTAGAGCTGTTATGCAACTGATGTAACTAGATCCTCGTAGTTTTGGGAGATGATGTATGATATATGATGTATATGAGTATGCATATATGTATATATCTCCATATACTATACACACAGATACCTCCCAGTATCTTGTATATACTTTTATTTGTAAGTTTTCAGTTGAAATTTAGCTTGCTGCTGGATTTAGAGGAAGTATTCAAAGAAGGAAAAATGCAGTCTAAGGTAGGACAATTTTTCCATCATTGCAGTCTTAATACTGAAAGAGGATGGCACTTTTCAGAGAGGAGACTTTAGGTAACCAAGTGGTGGGTAGATCTGCAGTCTAGTCATCCACCAGAGATAAGACTGAGGCTATTTCTCCCATATATTTCACACACCTACGCAGACTGAGGCTTTGCCTCCCACACATTTCACATGCCTACACATAGGGGTTTCTGTCTTCCATGGGTCCTTTCTCCCCTAGACAGTTCGCTTACAAGAACTCTTGGCTGAGGCTGTTGCTAAATGAACCAGACAGTGCTGCAGTGCAGGAGTTAATTTCTTCATTTGTGGCTATAGTCCATCATTCAGGGATTTAAATGTGCATTGTTCAATAGCTGTGATGTGCTGTTTAATTTCTGAAGTAGGTGCATATCACTGTTAGGTAAATTGATCCCTTTATCACCTAATTTGCAGTACCTCAATGAGATATTTTGAGGCTTAATTGATAAGTGCTTGAAAATATATTCATGTCCTTTGGAAAGGATAGAGTGGGTGATAATATATGATCAGGATGAGTATTTATGAGGACTCAGAATGGCAACTTGGGTTTTGTTGATGCTCAGCTGTAATTCATGTGTGACCTCTGCAAGGTCTCCTCTGAGAAAGATCCTGGGCCACAGTCTCTCACTGAGGTTGTATTGTCGGTAAGAGGCAGAATAAGTGAGCTGCGGCTACATAGCACTGACACGAGAAAGTGCGGCAATTGAAAACAACACCCCAATGCAGCATATTTAAAGCTATTAAACAGCATGGGGCCCAAGAATAGATGCTCACCCCAAAGAATTTAAATAACTACAGCGATGACATTTCCAAATGTGCAAACCTTTAGACAAAAACATGACTGAGGAGGCTGACATTCAAAAACCTTCACGAGCAGCACCAGATCTGCGTGAGTCACCGAATGATCGAAGTTGCCCAGCCCCC
The DNA here is from genome assembly GCA_013401315.1 of Balaeniceps rex. NCBI lineage: Eukaryota > Metazoa > Chordata > Aves > Pelecaniformes > Balaenicipitidae > Balaeniceps > Balaeniceps rex. The sequence continues at coordinate 81,555 of VYZW01031781.1, forward strand.
GTGTCAAGAGCAGCGGAGGAGTCCAGGAGAATTACAGGTGAGAGATGGTTGTGGCTTTCCAGCAGGGAGGAAACAGCTGGCAAAGCAGTTTTGGAGCTGGGAAAGGTTTCCAAAGCCCTCTCTGAAATGGATTGAAACTGGCATTCCCACTGAGGTGTGACTGCAGCCAAAGTGCAATTTTCCAGGAGCTGGGACAGAAACAGTAAATTAGACTTAAGGTTACATTTTAAAGACCTTTTGGGGGTAGGGGTCTTGCTGTTCCTCAAACCTGGAGTGACAGTGCTGTGTGAGAAGAGGTGGGGAATCTCCCTAATGTGCAAAACCATTACATTAAAATAATGCAAAGTGGAAAAGAGAAACGCTGAAAACAGCTTTAGTATGCCAGAAATAAGATCACCAGCTGTTGGCCCATGGGGGGATTTTCTTTGCCTGATTTGGGTGAGCAGGGTTCTGCAGGAAAAACAGCAGATGATCCTGCAATGAAAGATCATCTCAAAGTGCCTGTTCACAGCTGAGCTGAAATAAGGGGGTGCAAGTAAACTTTACTTTGTTGTGGAAGTTCTTGATTTGAGTGTATGGCCCAGCAACCTCAATTTGGGTGGTGGCTGGTGGCTTTTTAACACACTGGCTTTCTTCTTGTGTACTTCATTATATGAAGATGAAAAGAGAGTAACACAAAAAGGCTTTGATACCCAAAAACCTGTCTAAGCATACAAGTTAGGATAATAAGAAGGTATCTTTTCTTTCCACAGCCTTAGTCATGAAAGCCCCGGGATATAGACTAGAAAAAAGCAGCACAGCTATTAATACTCTACCATTCATAAACCAGCATAAGTTGCTGATACCTACAATCCTACACACCTTTATAAGACTTCTCCTTTTCTTTATCATAAATAAATACTAGAGACTACATCAGCTGCTCTGCTCTGCTAATGTGCAGGACTGTCCTTTGTCCCAAAACCTAGGACTTTGCACCATGTAGACCAGGCAACTTTCTACAGTGGCTCAGTGCTTTGAGGAAAGCTCAGGCTGGCCATGGAAAAGGCACGAAATCCCTTATGTTAGTTAACAACTGAGGAACTCCAGGGGGGAGAGATCTTTTATTCCTTTTGGGACAAAAGGGATAATTTTAATGAACAATAATGCTCTATAGTAAAAAACACTAATGGAGACCTACCAATTGTGATTTCAGCCCATGTCACCTGGCTAATAGCAGCACACGGTCACAGTGGGGTACCACAAAGCAGAGTCTCTTGTTAATGCTGATGGAGAAGTTAATTTTGTAGTTCAGGCCTGAGACAGTAGCACCTTGCTTTTCTTCTACTTGGGAGATGATTAACTTCAGACCTCTGAAGTTCTTCATACTCCACCTGTGAGGCAGTACTGTGTGCCAGGGACACGTCCGGCAAGTCCAGTTACCTGACAGGACAGCAGCTGACTGCAGCTGGAGACTTTGACTTCAGTGGAGGAGTCTTGGAGCATACGGCCTCCCTCAGTGGCACCCTTCCTCAGTGGAGATCTCCCTCCTGCTGTCTGGCCACATATGCCAAGCTCAGCTGGATGACGGATCAGATGAAGTCGGTCTGGCCCGTTACAGCAGGCACACTGGGATGCGCAGCTGGGCACAGGCTCTGATGCTGCACTGGAATACGGGAAGTACCAGCCTAACCAGAGAAGTGAGCACAAGTTGTCAGAGAGCTGTGCGGGTTGCAGGCAAGCATGTGACATTTACAGGTTTTTTGGTCAGAATGGCAGGATAACCTCTAATTTCAAGTAATAGATATTTAAACAAAAAAATCCTGAATTTCATGTGCTTAGAAACAGCAACTGAAAAATTAATGGGCCTATTCATGCAGGAGGGAAGACGTATCTTTTTCCCAAGAATGAAATTCTTTTGGCGGAAGTTCTCATTTCTATATATGCCCATGGTATGTCTCCTATAGAAGACATGACTGAGAGTAAAAATAACTCATGAGTGCCTCCTGCAAATGTCTCAGTGCCCACAGTCTGTCCCTTAGCTGGGTAGGGAAAGCAAAAGAAAGAAGGAAAGATTATCATGCTTTACAGCACTTGCAAACTTCTAGGTCTGGGCTGGACAACATAGAGTAAACAAAGCCTGAGTCATACCTTATAATCTATTTTGTTTCTGTCCATAGCATCTGAAAGATAAGGACAGAAAAGAGCATGTAATAGTTGCCTCACTCAATAAGTCCCATCTGTCGCTTGCATCGCGTGAGATAACAGAACAGGGAAGGGGCTGCCGGTGCCTCTCTGGTGAGGAGCAACTTCTCTCCCTGACATATTTTGTCATGGCAGATGACCAACAGTGCTTTGATAGCAGCTGCTCGTGCCCAGCTGCAGCCCAGCATCATCTTGCCATTATGGTACCAGGTACCAGAAAGGGCAGGTGAGCTTGACAAGAGCCTGCACAAGCTTGTTCCAAAACTGCATCAGTTTGCAGGGAAAGGTCTGCTGAGAAATACGAACTTGGCAATGGAGGAGGGGACCGTGGGGAACTACAGACATAATGGACACTCTGAGGGGTCAGTGGTGAGGAAGATGGGAGGAAGGACAACTGCCAAGGATAGCCACCAGCAATAAGAACAGTGAGGACCAGCACAAAGCAGGGGTGAAGGGCATTGTGAGCCTGAGGAGTGGGTGGCAGCTGTGAAAAAATTCTGACCAAGTGCAGATATGAAGGGAAGACAATCTTGAAAGGACAGCTGCTGGGAGCAATACTGAGGGAGCAAAGAGAGGAAGAGGATGGCTGTTGTGGTGGACGCCAACAAGGGAAGTTAACTTGAAGGGTTGCTTCAAGGGAAGGTTTCCTCTTGGAAGGCAAACTAAGAAAGAACATGAGGTCACAAGAAAGAAGATAAAGCAAGGATGAGAATGACCAATCCCTCATCAAGGGATGAGAAAATTTGAGCACACAGAAATGGTGAAGATAAGGCAAGATTTCCAAACAAACTACTACAGTTACTGAACAGACCTTCCCAAGAGGCACATGTGGCTTTCTCCCCCTTTGTGTTTCAGATGAAGTCCTTTGGACTGCATGGGAAGAAAGAAGATGAAAGCTTATTCCCTGTATTCCTCATCACGGATGTCACAGCTGGTGGGAATAATGATCATTTCTTTGTGCGGGAGCCAGGGACGCTGCCTGTGCTCTTCCCTTGCCAGCTTGGGGCATTACTTTGCACTAGTGGGTAGGCTTCTCTGCTGTTTTGCTCCTAAGAGAAATGGCACTGAAAACTTCCTCCTTCAGCTGTGGTTTCATGGGCAGCTCTCTTGCTAGATTTTACAAACCCAACTTTTTTCCCACAGTGGGTAAAATTTATTTTACACACACTAATCCAGGGGCTGCATGCCGAGGAACATCTCCATGCCCTTGAACATCACTGCCCTTTGTTGGCTGCACATCCCTTACCTGCTCCTGAGCAATGTTTACTTTGCAACTGTAAAATGAAATAAAAATGGTGGGTAAAGCCTTTATGGAGTCCAAATCACACTGGATACAGCCTACTTCATGCACTTTTATGTGCAGGAAATCTGTCTTTACAGGATAATAAGAACAAAGAGGAAATGCTGATATTTCAAAAATATTTTCCACCCTACATCGTAACTAAATATTTAAATATCACAATTCTTTGTAAACCAAAAGTTTCAAATATTTTCAGCTGATTAATCATTTCAGCGTCCCTGCAGCAAAATGTTTCAGTGTGACCTGTTTACACAAATTGGTCTTGCCTCCCTTTTTTCTCACCCCTCAGAAAAGCATTACCTAGATTAAAACGTATTACCCTGCAGTGGTTTGCTATGTCATGAGAGTCATAGTCAAGTTCCACGCCCTCTGAATAAGTGGTATTTTCCATGGTGTACTCCATATATCCATGTTCCATTAGATCTCATAACACGATAACGTGCTTAGATAGAAGGAAAAATGAACAATATTTTTGGATAGGTAAACTGGCCTGGGACCCTGGTTCTCACGGCTACATTTATACTTGTAAACTAACTGAGCCAAAGTTACTGTCTGTTACTGAGACCAACAGACACAGAACGGCGTACAAGCACGCTGTTAAACTCTCTTATCCTTCAAAACAGGATAACACCACAATGACTGCCTACTAGGGATGGTCCCTGGCCCATGTAATTGTTTGGGAAAAGTGCTAATTGGCTCAGGCCACAGTCATGCCAAGAAATATTTTTACAATTTTATGATACAGACAATAGCATTTTAGTGTCTGGGAACATTCCTGACAGCTGCTTAATTTATTAGCATAGGACCATATGCAGCCCCATATACAATTCCTTCAAGACAGCATTCCACATTATGCAGTTTAAAGCTGAAAGGATATATTGTTTAGATTTTCCCTGAGAAACAATTGAAAAATGTTGAAGTAATGGATATTTTCTCATAGAGAACACTGATTCTGCAGATGCTGCACTTTTGCTTTGAAAATCATGAATGAGCAACTCGTACTTAACGAGACCCAAATTTTAATTGAACAATGAATTCTTTAGGCATTTTTCTATGTCAGCTTTGCTATAGCTTTTTTTTTTAGTGTTTCATAAATAATAATTCTCAACACTTCTGTGAGTACAGAGTAGTATTTCTTAAGTGGGAGAATGAGTTTCAACAAGATCAAAGGAAGAAGCACGCAGTGTTGTGCAGGCTAACTCCTACTTAGCCAGATAGCAGCTCTTCTAATGATAAGATTCCAGGACCAAAATTTAAAACAACACCATCCCCCAGATATGAGAAGCATATCAAGAGAGACAAATATTTCCGGTGACTTGCCAGGTATCATGCTGGGACTCTGGGTAGAAGTGGGACTATGTTAAAATCTCTAGGTGCCCTTCAGCTTCCGTAATCACAAGACTATCTCATTTTCCTTTCTTCCCCTATTTCATTCAGCTCATACCTCTGATGTCCCACAACAAATGAGCAAGGATGCTGGGAGAAAAGAGGCAATTCCACTGTGGAGTTCCAGCTCATTTCCAGGGCACGCTGCAGCCTACATGCAAGCGGAGCAGGAGTCCTATGGAAACTCCGCTTGGTGATAAATGTTGTGAAAGGATATCACTACACGTAGCAGTTAATTCACAAGACTAAATAAAGTTGAGGGTAACATAATTTTTGGTACCTCCTCAATTCTGAGTGAGTGACTTTGTAACACTAACATTCCTTTAGCATAATTTTATGCCTATAAAATAATTTGCACTGGGATCTGACTGTGTAAGAAGCATTTGGTGTACCAGTTCAGATTTCTTCTGTTAAGAAGATGTGATTACTTATGAATAAACTATGTGGTCAAAGGTTCTAAACAAAGTAAATTACATAAAATATAAGTATATAAGCCTATATATAAAAAAAAGGATAAGGTAAGGGAAACCAGGTTATCAAGTTGGGATATTGTCTGAACACACAGTGGAGCAGACAGCTAATAACTCAAAGGTTACTGGAGCAGGGGTATCTCAACTAGATTTCTGATGTAATGATAGTATGCATTTCATGTTTGAACTCTGAAGAGCAGAGTTGATCATATAGCGCAAAATATCACTGACTTCCTATGAAGATTCTGAATCTTCATCACAGCCTTTACCAGGACATAACAGTTGTTTCTTTTCTATTGCAAGTTGGTCGTAGCACTCAAATATCCATTTAGCGCTTAGAAAGAATTTTTCAGATTTGAGAGGTATATGAAGGTTGCTAAAATATTGCGGGGGATTTTTGCAGGCTTTTTAAAGTTTTATATCTATTTACATGGTTTTTACATTATACTGCCCAAAGGGGAGAAGAGGAGGGAAAAGTCTGATGAGAATGAACTTTGCCTGCTGCTAGTGTATGGGAGAGCTCCAAATGCTCCATCTATTTTCAGAACCCAATAAATACAGATCGAGCAAACCAGGATTGGTTTTGTCAGTACAATTTTCTTGTCTGTTTGCTTTTTTTTCTTGGTGGAACCAAAATGAAAGGTGACCTGAATTTGGATACTATATTCTTCTCCAAACTCCCTATGTTCTGTAAAGAGGCTCAATATTGGTGATAGTTCCAAGCAGGAACTGTTTGTCCATAAGTAATCTACCTCAATTGCACACCATCTGTAGACATCTAGCAGTGATCTAATTTACATACTGAGGATATGGAGAGAGAAGAAACCCTCCCTGGAGGCTGTCAGAGCCAGTTATCCCTATATAGTGTGGAGTGGTTCGCA
>VYZW01031781.1:96370-109819 GCA_013401315.1 Balaeniceps rex
TACCCTCCAGTTTGCCTAGAGTATAAACATGAAACAAAACATACTGGAGCCAATGCTGTCGAATAAAACCAATTAGGTCATAACCAGCTCTACTGTGCATTTCCACAGCAGGACCATGGAAAGACTTAAAATGGGTAAAGCGTGATGAGGACAAATCATTGCTGGCAGTCACATATACGCTACCGCCTGCAGTTCCAGTAAGAGAGACATGCTCTTGTGTGATTTTTCTCCCCCCTCCTCTAACTCAAACTAGTTAAGCTCTGAGGTGGCTGGCAGAAGTTTCCCATCTACTCTCCAGACTACAAAGTTGTCACATACGTTTCCTGAGAACATTATAGGAAGATTTCTGGCAAGCAATCCAAAGACTCCCACGCATGCCAGCAGTCCAGATACCAACAGCACTACACCTCAAGTGCCAAGAGAGAATCCATTCATCCGGCAGTGACTGTATCTGTTTGCAAATTAATTTCCTTGAATATATTCCCATTACCCAAAGAAAACAAATTCACTGAGAAATGTGCGCCCTGTAGATAATCCAAACAAAGCATGTTTTACAGATGGGAGATTAGCTAAAAAAATCTGAGATAATGGTGTCTCAGCTCAGTGCTAGATTACTTGTGTGCATCCCCTTCTTACAAATTAACACAAGAAACAATTATGGGATTTAAAGTATGCCTTCTTTTTTCCCCACTTTGTTCTTGACAGATTTTGTAAACTGGCTCTTTGGTTGGTATAAATCTGTGCATCTGCGCTGAGAGCATGATCCTTATCTCTCAGAAGCTGACTATAAGCTTTTTAGTCAAGTCTTCATTGTAGAGCTACTTATAGATTGTAAAGCTCATACAAGAGGATACCTAGTCTAGCCATCAAAGCGCTAAGTTGACTGTCAGGAAGCCTAGTCTCCATCCGAACACAAACTTAGATGCATCACTTGATCTTCTTGTGCCTCTATTTCCTTCCTGAGAGCTGAAATTAATTTTACCTCTTGGTACTTGTTTCATTGATTTTTAAAGCCAAAAAAGGTCTGACAGAAGTTAAAGAATCTCTTTGCTGTCACACAAGGAAGTCTGCATTAAAAAACCCTACATCAAATATTTAACTTCCAGTTGAGTAGCATTGCATCTTTTTCAAAAATGTCCAGTCTTGATTTTAAAATTTAATTAATAGAGGATCCAATGTGTTAATACGTTAGTAATTTCATTGTTTAGTTACTCCCCCCCACCCCCTCCATACCTCTTTTGTGATCTGAATTTCACTTATAGCAACTTCCTATCTTCAGACCTCATCAAGTCCTTGTATATATGTATATCATATAGGCATGTATATAAAGCATGAATAAATACTTCTTTCTTATGAGTAAATAGGTTAAGTATCTTAGAGTAGGACTGGAGAGAAAAATTCAATTGCATATTTTCTCACATGCCATCTACTTTACCTTTTGAGAAAAAGGGTACGATAGCTCTGACTCGGTGTCTTCATAACAAGACTACTATAACATACCCATCTGACTGGTAGTAAATATAACAGGTCACAATCCTGTCAAGAATATAAGCACAAGCATACAACATCAGACCAATGGTCCACCCAACCCACTGTATTTGCCACACTGGCCAAAAGAAATTGCTCCGAGTATAAAAATAAGGAATCTATACATGCTACTCTCTGAAATACTGTTTCAGCCTTCAACAGCCTGCAGCTACAAATTACCTGAGAAAAATGCAGGTTTATGCATATGTAAAATTTCTCCTTCCATAAGCCTATCCTCTTCTTGAATCCATGCCAACTTTTAGCTACCATGACTGCTGTGGCAAAGAATTGCCCAGCTAACCTCACATGTTGAGAAGAACCATCTTCTTGTGTTTGTTTTGAACTAGCCACTTGGTGTTTTCATTTGATGCCCCCTAGGTCATGTGTTGGAAGATACTGAGCAATCAACCATACTCAAACAGTCTGCAATTTTATAGACATTTACTTTAACATCAATCAGCTGTCTCAGGCTGAACCAACTGTCCTATTTTCCAGGCTGAAGAATCCTAAACTACTAAGTAGTTCCTTGTATGGAAGCCAGTCGATGCTTTTCATCACAGAGAAAGCCTCAATGACTTGTCATCTAACTTTTAGATGGCAAAAGTTAGGAGAGTTGAATACCACCTTTCATGTTCACAGTTTCCAGCTTTCCAAGCCCAGGTGAGTGCCTCTTGCGTTATGGAGGGAAAGTTGCTGAACAGCAAAGTTTGAGCTTTAAATGGACAAGGTACATACAAATAGACAACATGAGGCTTTGTTCATTGAGAAAGTTTTAAGATATGCAATGGAAAGAGCTTCAGGGACAGATATAGGAACTGGTTCTATTCTTATTCATGCCAGCGTGCATCTGTTTTTCCCCTAAGATGGTAGCAGTGGTGCAGTGCCATAAATGACAGCAGAATCAAACTTATAAAGTTTACATTTTATAACCTTGCAAGAACATGCATGCAAGTCCCAATGCTATAAACATTTCTAGAAAACATACTTTGAAAAGCATTTGGTCTCCCTAACTCCTTCCCTCCAGCAGATAGCACTGCATGATGCATACCTACAAAGTCCCATCAGCCAAGCCATTCCTTCCATGGTGAAGATTTAACCACCAGCTGCCAGACAAGGATCCAGAAACTATTTTCTTTAAACACAAATACCATATCACAGACACAAAGAAAAAAGCAACTATTTTTTCTTGATTTTCCTTTGAAATGAATGGGATTAAAGAAACAAAGATAATTAGTCAGACTGTTTAACTTATTTAAATAGAAATTTTGCATTGCTATAGTAAGTGACATATAAACAAAATCAGGCAAAAGGCCTAGCAAAAGATAAAAACTAGGATTACACTATGGCAAAGCCAGAATGTTATTAAATATACAGGCATTGTATGTTCTAAAGATGCTGAACATTGGTCAATGTACCAAGTGATTTAATCTGTTCCTCTGGCTTCCAGCCACCACTGTCTTGTCTGGACATGACTAAAAGAAAGAGTTAGAAGAAGGCAAAGAAATAGCTCCTAGAGGTAGAAACATTTTGGAATATCACCTTCCCAAATCAAATGGCTATAGAAATGGCCAAAGACACAGCTATATAAAATCTACTGGCTTGAGTTAGCTAGCTCCTGAAAAATAGGTCTGATCAGTCCTGCTTTAACTACACATTCTGGATGTAAACAAGCGTACATAGTTATATCAGTACTCATCCCTTCCTGAAATCCTCACTCACTGTATCTGCGGCCAAAAAAGCCCCCCAAAGCCATTACCTGGGTGCAGAATTTCTTCCTGCTACTTATTCCCCCCCTGTTTTCTTGCACGTTAATAAAATCTTAGAACTGACAGTGTGACAACTGGTATAAAGGATGGCAAGGTCTTTGAGAAGGAAAATATCTGATGCAAAATGTCCTACACAAGCATTTTTTGGTAGACAGATTTTTGTTTTAAAAAAAAGATGTATGCTATTTGATCACTGTAATCTAGTAAATGTGTGTCTTGGCCATGTTAAAAGATACAATTAATGTCTCTCTTTTCTGTTCAATGGTCTAAAGCATGCAGCTGCAGCAATATTTACTGAAGCTCAGGGGATAAATCGCACTGAAATTTTACCCAAGTGAATTCTGTTGTCAGATGCTATAGGTATATAAACATTTTATTTCAATAGGTTGCTATATTAGTGCTTTATTAAATAGCACAACATTTGTATTCTTGAGAGAGGTTGCAGATATTATGTGATTGAAAATTTATTAAAAATTGTTTTAAAAAAATAATGTGTGGAAAAACTAGTAGCGCTGGCAATTTTTTAGCGAAAAATATATTTTTAATTAAGAAAATATTAAAATATTTCCTTTTCCAAAATGGGTTAGAAATAATTTACTGAACCTTTCCCCCTGCCTCTAAATCCTTCAAATGAAATATCACTCTAGAATTTAATTGATTTTTTCCTTTTCTAACCAGCAATAATCTCTGCATTTTCCATACTGCTGAATTTCTGAGCAAGCCTCTGTTCACCAGACGTTTATGATACTGGAAATCACACATGCAAAAATGCATTGGTTCAAATGGAAGGCTTGAAATTTTCCAGGGACAAAATTCTCCAGTTGCTGCTTTATTTTCATGCCAAGAGCATGTTCTCCCAATATAATCCTCTGATTAGGCCACGTAAAATGGCCTTTACATTCAACTGCTTGTTGTCTCCTTGCCTTACTAACAGCATTAGGTTTGCAGAGAAAAAGGCCTCAAGCTAATATAAATTTCAGTAAATTTCATTTCAAGCCATTGTTCTTTATCTTTCCACACTGGGCATACACAACGAGGACAACTCAAAAGGCTGATTAATTGCCCTAGGAATTGCAAGTTCAAAGTCAGGCTCAGAGAACACAGCATTTCAGAAAGAAGAAAATCTGTAGTTGAAAGGCAAGACTTTTTTACAAACCCTTGGCTGCTCTGGGCTGAGATTGCTCTTGTGATCTTTCTTCAGTTTACTGTTGCTGGTGCACCACTACTGCTGCTAGTGAGAGATGAAATTCTAACATCGTCCAGGGGTCTTATCTCAGTGCCATGTACATTATTCTGTACAGGTCCAGAAAATGGAGACTTAAAAATGCCAAGAACTTGCTTAAATTGGACACTCACAAAATCATAGAAAAATTGAGGTTGGAAGGGACACCTCGAAGCCTCTAGTCCAATCCTCTGCTCAAAGCAGGGCTAATTTCAGAACCTAGATCAGGTTCCCCATGGCCTTTGGCAGCTGAGTTATGAAGATCTCCAAGGATGGAGATCCCATGACCTCTCTGGCCACCTGATTAAGTGCTTGACCAGCTTCAGGGGGACTTTTTTCCCTCCATTTTATCTAGTTGCAGTTTCCAGTGCTGTAGCTTTTGAGCATTGGTTCTTGTCCTTTTGCTGTGTCCCTCTGAGGGAATTATGGCTTGGTCTTCTTGAAATTAGATTCCCCAGTGGTCTTCTCTTTAAGGGTAAACAAATCCATCTAGGGGCCCAAAACTGGGCACAATGCTCCAGCTGTGGCCTCACAAGTGCCTAGTAAAGGAGAATGACCCTTTTGCTGGACCTGCAGGTTGTGTGCTTGCTGGGGCTGCCCAGGATGCCATTAGCCACCTGGTCGGCCAGGGCACTCTGCAGATCTAGGCTCTCAAAGTGCAAAGCTGCTCGATAACCAGTCTGTACCCAGCCTCTACTGCTGGGGATCCTTCTGCCCTCCATGTGGCACTTGGCTTTTGGCGCTTTTGAATACCTTGAGGTACCAGAACTGGGACCTGAAGCTTCTCATGATTCTTCTAACAAGCATCTGGCATCTACTGCCAAAAATTGGAACAAAGCCTTCTTTGCCTTTCACAGTCAAAGTCAATCCAAATATAGAGAACAACGTTGTTAATATTCATTAAGAGCACATAATCCACACAGAGGCAAACTTTATATGTATGCAGTGACTTGGAAGTTCAAATAAGCAAATCAAAAGCTCAGCCTGTTCTGTACCCATGAAAAAAGGTGTTAACTAAAGCTTTAATATTTTTCTTGTCATCAGCAACAAACTGCATAAATCCAGTTAATGAACTCATCAGGTTTATGCCTGACATTAATAGGAAGTGAAAATTACCTCTAGACCTATCAACGTTTACAATAGAGCACTATCAATCTTAAGTATTGTTAATGATAATTTCTTTAAACAGAAGAACAGTGTAAGCATCAGCTTTATAGCTGGCACCACAAAACAGCTGAGTCTCACAGACAAGAGTCAGCATCAATAAGCAAACATCATTCCACAAAGCAGGTGGTGGGCACCTCTCTGCACTGCCTGAGACCAAGCCAGCATCTGCATGAATATTAACATTATTGATATTCACAGTCATATTACAAAGTCCATTCAGCTCAGTCAGGGCTTGGGCAAGATTCCCAGGGTCAACACAGCATTGCTACAAGAAGACAATGCTAATGTATAGTAGTAAGTGCAATAAGATCTCAAGTATAGAGCAGGGTGGAAATGTGCCGTGCTGCAAAGGAAATTGTAGAGGAGCACTGAGATTGTAAAACTCTTTGGCAGACCAACCATTTCAAGGAAGTTGCAAGGTGAGAAAGGAGTTTTTTTATAGAGTCTCTTTGCAGCATCAAGTCCCTTTTGGGTAACCGCATTTCTGTTTCTGGAATGCATAATACAAAGCAAAGGACCCTCATTTTCATAAAATCGTAGAATAGAGTCATAGAATCGTTTAGGTTGGAAAAAACCTTTAAGATCATCAAGTCCAACCATTAACCTAACACTACCAATTCCACCAATAGACATATTTTAGACAGATCACTGGTGCACCCTGACACTAGTAATCCTCTCTCTAACCATGCAGAGATAACAGTTAGTTATCACTGCACTGTTTGCGAAAATCACTTTTTTTCCTGTAATGTACAGCTGATAACTATTCTGTGGAGCCTCCATGAATAAAAATGTGCTCTTGGACATACATCTTTTTTTACAACATGGAAGCATAATTTGGAAGTAAGAAAGAGTTGCAGCTATTACCTCTCATCAGGATGTTGTAGTCATACCCAAAGCCTACTCTGGCAGAAAGCAGAGCTCCTCAGTGAATGCGACTCAGGTAAGCTTCATGCTGGAGTTAGGTCAGCTGGCACCAGCTACAGCTGAAGGCCTGGTTTAAGGCATCTTTGTGGGAAGCAGAGCAAGGGTCATCCCGTAATGATTCATACATGCAAATCGAAGTAGTGAGGTCTGTTACTGAGTAAATAAGGGTTAAACGCTCCCAGCTATCAGAGCACATTTGCAACAAAAAGCAGTCTTCAGGAGAATGAAAGTGAGAGATATTCAAGCAATCGCACTGCAGTCCAGGATATGGAGCTTGTATCTTAAGCTCAGTGTTGTAAACCTTCTCAGATGGCTGAACTCCATGCTGAGCAGCAAGCCCTCAGGCCTTATTAGCCCTTTGTATATAGTACACCTTATTTATGCAGACCGAGCTTTTTTTAATGACCTTTGCCATAACTCAAAGTAAGATGTCTCAGCTCTTGTGAGCTCACAGAGGGGGTAACCAAGAAAATGGACTTCAATCTTCATTCATTTGCATGACCATAAAAATTTCAGTACAACTGTGGGCACCTGAGTAGTAAATATAACCCTATCAACAGCCCCTTTACAAGAGCAGCACAAGTGGAAAACTGGTGAGGTAGGTCAAATGTCTCTAAGGTGCTGGAATCTACCTTGGCTGCTGAAACATGCTGACAACAATTTTCAGAAGTAAAACATTGCCAAGGCAACATGAAATCTTAGACAAAGCTGTGACTGAGGTTATGCACACACAAGTAGATTTGTGGTACTCGAGTTAGCTGGCCATCACAAAGTAGAAGGGGCACACAAGGAAGCATAGAAAGATGCTGCCACACATTCAAGAGCTCTCTGCGCACCAGTTCCAGCAGCAGCAGCCCTGGCAGCAGGTTGTTCACACAGTGCTGCTTCAGCAGCTTGCCTATAGTGTTTATATTTGTAAATTCCTGGCTGCAAGCTGCAGGCTTCTTTTGTGATTAAAAAGGTAAGCGTTAGCACGAATGGCATATTGCATCCTATATATATGCTTCCAAGAAAGGGGATTTTCTATTAAAAAATTAATTTATCTTCTAAATCTCCTTCTCCTCCCCTCCAACATCACTCTCACCATCATGGGGTTCCCAAGACATGCATCCCAACAGGCCTCAGAGAGGGTTGTTTTGATGCTTGATGGATGTTTTGACTTTTTGGCACCATGGGAACCACTTTCCTCTCCCTGTGGATAATCTCCTGAGAAGACCTGGTGTGAAGAATGTTTCTCATAGCAGCAGGAGCATGGCAAATGGTCCCAATCTGAGAGATAAATGACTCTTTTTGTTTTGCTTTCCCAAAATGCTTGTTTTATCTCAGAACTCTCTCCCTTTATAGTCTAGGCACAGCCTTGACAGCTTAAACACAAGCATTTGTACAGGGAGCAATGCAACAAAATGAGATCTTCAGATGCTCAATTTAGTTATAATGTGGTTAAAGTGATCAGTTGCTTGAGCTTTCTCACAAGGCTCTTGTTCAGCTGGAATTCTCCCAGAGGAACAGAAAACACAATTAAAAGACATTTGCAACCTTAAACAGTTTTTCTTAGTTCTTCAGAGACATTTAATTGGTATTATGCTGCTCTCTGTAAGAGATTGGGAAGATGGAGTTTTCTTTCAGGTCTTGATTTCACAGAATTGTTAACACTATTTCTTCAAATCATACACTTGGGACCAAATTTCCCAGACAAAAAGGTCAATAGCCTATAAATCAGGGCTGTAACTCAACTGGAATCAGCAGACTTTATGACAGTTTTCACTACTTTAGGATCCAGCCCGAAGTCACAAACATAGGAAGTGCTCACCATCTTCCAGAGGAGAGCAATGGCTGTGGAAACACTAAACCAGAACATGAGTGGAGTAGTAATAGCAAGACTTTCTCTTGTCAGCAGGGTAGGTTTGCTCTTGGTTATATTTATATAATCCATTGATGGCAGGATGAGGCTTAATGGGTTAATTAAGGACAGAACTGGCACATGCTCCCATAACAACATTTTGAATTCAAGACATTTGTAGAGAGCAGCCAGGATAATGCAGAGGATTTTAATATCTATTTCTCAACATGAATAAACTATGCTTAGAGTAGTTCTGACCCAAATTTGCTAATGTGGGTTTGGATTTAGGGCGCTTCACTGAAGCTTACAGCATGACTTTTTCAAAGGTTTTAGCCTTCCCAGACCTAGCCCATCCTGTGCCAGTTACTCCAGAAAATCAGAGCTTCTGCTTCTAAAGCCATCCACCAGTAATTAGAAGATAAGATTTGAAAATTGGGCACAATTCAAATTAACTGAGATGCTGCAATGAGCTTGTCCTGGTTTCTGCTGGGATAGAGTTAATTTTCCTCCTAGTAGCTGGCATAGTGCTGTGTTTTGGATTTAGTATGAGAAGAATGCTGATAACACACTGATGTTTTACTTGTTGCTAAGTAGTGCTTACACTAGCCAAGGACTTTTCAGCTTCCCATGCTCTGCCAGGTGCACAAGAACCTGAGAGGGAGCACAGCCAGGACAGCTAACCCAAACTGACCAAAGGGGTATTCCATACCATATGATGTCATGCTCAGTATATAAGCTGGGGGGAGTTGGCCGGGGGGCAGCGATTGCTGCTCAGGGATGGGCTGGGCATGGGTCAGTGGGCGGTGAGCAATTGCATTGTGCATCACTGGTTTTGTATGTTCTTTTATCATTATTACTTTCTCTTCCTCTGCTGTCCTATTAAACTGACTTTATCTCTACCCAACGGTTTTACTTTTTTTTTTTTTTTTCTGATTCTCTCCCCCATCCCACCAAGGGCAGGCAGGGTGAGCGAGCAGCTGTGTGGGGCTTAGTTGCTGACTGGGGTTAAACCACAACAGAGCTCATAGCTCCTTAACCTCTGTGTTTCCAGGATTGCAATAATAGGAATCAAATGGAAACAATTAAGATGGGAAGAGGACATAAGCTAATAGTATTGAGATGCAGTCAAAAAGGCTACATGTATGTAGCAAAAGGAGCAGGATCCATTAAGATAGGAGTTACTTCCCAGAAGAAATGGTGGAAATTCCATGGCTTGAGAAAGCAAAAATTTAAAATAGGTGAAGTTTTAGAAAAGACCCTACAGAGACCATCTTCCATTATACTGAGGAGGGTTACAGTGTATACATACAATTTTAAAGTCTTTTCTGTCTACAGCTGTAAAGCTTGTGCATGAATTACTGTTTTACCACTAGATTAGGCAACAGTACATCTCACATATTTTTCCCTAAAAAGAAGACAGACGCTTCTTGCTGGACAGGTCACTATTCACAGATTTTTTTTGGAGGAAGGGATGGGCTGAAAAACAGGCCAGCAAGGAATAATGAAAACATTTCATTGCTTGTTCAGTTGAAAGAAATTCAGGAAGATTTTTCTAGCAGCTATAGGTAAGGAAAAATAGCAGGAAGCAGAACAACAGAAAACAGCATAGTAAGGCAGGAGGATAAAGGTGCCCGCTTAATTGATCTTATTGTTACACTGGCAGCCCAAAAAGAGATGGAAACCATCTGCGACACTTCTTTCAGGAGTAGTGAGACTGTGTCCTCTCTTCAAGGGGAAAAAACCCAACAAAACCTCCTGTCTCCTTTTTTTTTTTCTTTTTTACAGCAATACAGTTGAAGTATAAGCTATATCTGGCAGTAAAAGTCCCAGTCAAAATAACATAATGGCAGGTTTTTTTTCTGTGACATAATCTAAGCAAGATGAACTTAGAAGGGAAGGGTATATAATTCTGCATTGAACTCATGGTAGAAACGATGGAGGTCTTACTTGCATAGGATTTTACAGCCAGATAGCTAATACAAACTTGTTATCTTGGGAAAAGTACACACTATTTCTTCCCCTCCCTTTTCTGGCACTGAAGAAAAAGCCTCAGTCTGACTTTACCCTCAGCTCTAGCAACTCTTGTAGACGTAAAATTCAAGCCCTTGGCTCCATTCCACTTCGTTACCTTGCAGCTGCTCCTCAGGCCCCCAGCTCAACCCTCTTCCTCCAACTCCACGTGCCGGGCTAGAAACATGGAGTTCAGCAGCCTCGCAAGCTCCTGGCCTCTGTGTGCATGCCAAGACTGCCCCAAAGCCATTTCCCACCCAGCCTTCTGCTGTGTGCCCTGCCCAGGGAGAAATGTGGCTAATCCCATACTTAATGTGGTCAACAGGAAGACTCCCACTGATGGAAAATACTGGCTGTCACAGTGGCTCTCTATTTTCAACCAACCACACCAAGGGGACTACTGGTTTCAGATGTTTGGGATTACTGTGCAGAGATAGGGGGAATATGTGTGTAAAGCGAGAACTGATTCTTGCATCAAACCTCGTTTCTAGATTACAAAGCCTAACTCATTAGTCATACACATATGGAATCATATGTGTTACAATTCCTTTACATTGAGTAAAATCCTCTGCGTGGATCATACCCACTTTAAGATGAAAAGCTTACTTGAGTAAAATGATCACGAACTAACTCCAGACTATTACAAAGAAGTATTTTCTGATTTCTCTGCTGATTTGGTTATTGTACCTCTACTGACTTATTAAGTCTTCTATGCTTGCCTCTCTAGAAATGTGGGGTAGGTTGCATGTTTGCTTGGCATGTGGGCTTTACAAATAATTCATTGACAAAAGAGGAAAAAATAAATCCTCCAGTATTTGCATTCTTTCCATACAGATGCAATTTGTAAAACAAGAAAGAAAAAGAATAAGTTTAGGAAAAAAAACCCCAAACAACTCACACCACAATATCTATATTCTATATGTAGACGGTGGGGGTTCATGGCATCATTCAAAACAAAAAAGGAGTGGCCTGAATGATCAAGTTTCTACCTGAACTAGGTATAATATAAACAGCTGAAAATTCAGTTACTGTCTGTCTTCCTTTCTGGAAGAACCTATATTTAAACACTATTATGCAAGTCACCTCTGTTGTTTAGCATTACTGTTGGAAGAATAGGGAACACATTCTCTTGTGTGTTAGTGATCAATAGAGACGACTGCGTATTTCCCAGAAACCTTAGTATTAAAGCTAAACAGTAATAAAAAAATTTGAAAAATGGGGCTTAGCCCCATCTGGAACTAGTTTTTGTTATAATAAGGCACATCCACATTTACATTTTTTTTTTCTTTAAATGGCAATGTATATTTTCAACATAGTTTTAATCAAGCTGCAATGGATGTCTCAAAATACATCCATAATGCAGCATTTTGGAATTATGTCATCCATTCAAACTGTTTCCTGTGGAAGAAGAGCAGGTAACTCAGATATTCTTGCCATTTATGTAGTCCCTCCTCTTCCTGCACGTACAGCAGTGTAAGTCATAGCTTCCTGGACTAGATCTTACAGTACTCTTGCTCTCCAGACAGCAGGAGTCAAAGGAAAAATCTCACACTACTTTCAACCAATATTAGACCCATCTATGATAAGCAGCTCTATTTATAAGCTGTGCCAGAAACAGCTGCACAGTATACTCTCCGTGCCAGGCTTGTAAAGCTCTTCTGCCTTCTCTGTCCATGGCAATAAACTTTATTTTTGACCAGCAACAAAAGTATCACTGGGGTTTTGTTTTCCCATTTCTGAAAGGCTTCAGGAAAGGTAAGAGTAGAAGAAAAATGAATGCTAGCCCTGCACAGATTGCTGCAGCTTGTTTATGTGGTTTAGAGTTTAGTCAGAGGACAGGAATAGAAGCCATTCTGAAATGTTCATTCAATAAAATCAGACAGCCTCATGCAAAAATATGTTTCCATGGTACAGGGCTAAGGAGGATTACCCACCTTCCTGGGAAAAATCTCCTCTTGCTTTTTTTCATACACATCTTAAACATGTTTCCTCGACATTTAAAGTTCTCCCGTCCACCACAATTAAACAAAGCAAACCCTGGTGTTTTTCTGCCACTTTTTCCTCTTCCTCTGTTGGAGTCAGCTGTGGAAAGGCCCACATGCTCGCCGCTCTACGGAAGATACAGGACTCCCCTAGCAGCATGCAGACCAGCAATTGGCTTGAGCCACAGGCAGCTGTGTGGATGGCTTGTGTCCAGTCTGTCCAAAGTGGCTGGCTTGTTCTCTGGGAAGTCATTTCCTCTGGATCCATTTTTAATTTTAGGGAACTGGCACACAAGCCTTCTATTTAAAAGTTAAACTCCAAGAAGAGTTGGTTGTCACACTGACGCAAGCCCTATTTGCCACAAGTTTCTCTTCTTACTTCTCTATCTCCTCCCCAATAATGCTACTTTCTTTTGCGAGGGTTATTAGAAAATGCTGTCTACAAGGTAGTCTCTAGGTCTTTAGAATGCAATTCTTAGTTAAAAAAAAAAAAACAACCAAACAAACAAGTACATTTTAATGTCAAGTTGCTTTGTAAAATTAAGTCACCCTGTTATTCGAAACTGCTGCTGATTAAATAATAAAGTCCTCTTTGGTTCACTCAGTCTTTAGGCAGTACCTGAATCTTCCTTAAGCTGCTGTGTTCCCTTTCAAAACTTACTGATGCTGGTCCTTATCTGGCCCGTAGAGACACTCAGTCTTAAAATACAGCCTCCTCCTTCTAAAACCTCATTGATTTGTGAAGATTTTACAAGAACAGCAGTGTACATACAGCTTCATTTATGAAAAATTGAATGTGAGATCTAGCCACATGCACAATTACTAATTATCACACAGAACTTACTGAAAAATAGGGGAGAAAACCAGAATCAATAGGTAGTGTGTGCGCACCTGTGAGAGATGGGGAGATGGGCATGGGAAGGGGTGCTGAGAGGTGTTTTTTTTTTCCTCTATTACCTGTGGCCATTTTCCATGAAAGCTGTTTGTTACCTATTCCTGCCAGTATCGGGG